>JAGFNK010000037.1:0-199421 GCA_025769875.1 Russula earlei | reverse complement strand
TCTTTTTATACGGAGCGAGAACTACGAAGGGGAGTGGGAGTACCAGAGATGCAAACAGTGACTAGAGGAGCGAGGTCTGTGTAAGGAATCCGAAACGCGTAAGGTGAACGAGACCGATCAGAAGTAAACGAGTCAAAGAAAACAAGGCAGTCGGAGAATTCATAGCTGAAAACAGACGGAGAGGTAACGTATGATAGTTCTGGCAACGGTAATCGTGCGTCATCGGGGCACTGAGCCCTCGCATCTGACTGCGGTGACGACGGCGAAAGATGGACAAATCCGTCTTAGTAGACGCGGCGGGACGATGCGATGAAAGGAGGTCGAGAGTGGGCTGAACAGCGCGTGTGGAATTGCTACGCGATGAAAGGAGGTCGAGAGTGGGCTGGACGGCACGGGTGGAATTGCTACGCGATGAAAGGAGGTCGAGAGTGAGGGTGCGAGACGGTCGACGAGTTCGCGAGGCGGCAGACTGCGAAACGATGAAAGGATAAGGAAGATGATGATGTGGTCGTTGAGGGCGCGAGGCGGCGGGCTTGGAAACAACGAAAGGTCTAGACGAATGATGATGGGATCGACGAGGATGCAAGGAAGTGGGCTGGAAGAACATGAAAGAGAGAGCTTTGGTGACGTCGTTGACGATGGAGCGAGGAGGTAGGCTGGAAAGGCATGAAAGAGAGGGCTTTGGCGTCGTCCGCGCTTCGAGTTTTGTCTGAGAAACTGGTGACGACGTTCTTGCGAGGCGTGAAGGGAGGTGGTGGTGGAAAAGAATGGAATGGAAAAAAAGGCAGATAGGGGGAAATGCAGGGGGAGAGACTTGATGGGGGGGCGTGTGAGGCATAGGAGTTAGTTTATGACTCCACGGCCAGCGGGAATCCGCCTTACAGCGGCATGGTACGGGGCTCTTTGACTGTGCGTTGGGACTTGTCGGTGCATGGTGAAGGCGGGGGCGTTGAGGGCGAGGGCATGCGGTGGTTGATGGGGGCGAGGGTGGCGTGCTGGCGGCGACGATGATGATGATGTGAGGACGAAGAGGAGATGGCACGAAGGAATATTCACATATGTACTCTTGTAAGCGATTCGCAACCAGCCATATAGCTGTGTGGGTGAGTCGACATCGAGGCCGTGCGCCTTTGCGAATGCGAATGCTAAGTGAGTCAGTGGCACATACGCGTACGCTTGTTTTTTTTGAGTTGCTTCCTTGCTGCCACACATCACTTGGACACTGTACGTCGCTTCTCACACCCACCTCACCTTCACCTAGCCCATTCTCCTTGCTCTTGAGGTTGAACATGCCATATGCCAACATCTTCAAGTCCGTCGTCCAGCGCGCTCCGCTCGCGGTCACTTTATGGGTGAGTTTTCTGTCTTTCAGTCGCAATTCAAGACTGATTCACTTACCAGTGGTTCCGCGGCACAATCTCGGTGCAGGATGAGCACCATGACGTTGCAACCGAGCGAGCTCGATACCTCAAGTTCGAGCTTTCGTTTGGGCGGCACGCCAACCATTCAGGTGGGAAGGTGGATGAGGGTCATCGACCGCAAGGCGGTCTTTCTAAGGAATCTGGGGAGAACGCGAACTGACACCACGCGTATAACCAGTCAAATAAAAAAGAGTTAGGTCATTGCTAGAAACATGCTTCCCTTGTGTGATATATCACCCCGTCAAAAGACTGCGCCTCAGGCTCTCTGTCGGTCTGTCGGAGGGCACACGACGACTGAACAATGGCGTTCGTGGTTCAGCTGGCTTATTCCTACCAGCACACGAATGAGGGGAATGTCCCGTCTGACAACAAAAAAGGGCATTCAATGGCGAAGGGGCACGCTCGGGTGTCCGTGCGTGTGGGCGCAATGAGGCCACAGGACCTAGGGCCGCCCCGACAGCCTCATGCAATTGCACCACTCGGCATGGGGCGAAGATGCAGAAAAAAAGAAAAGAGCGAGATGCACAGGGCACGAACTGATGGTACCAGCTGCCCTGTGACGTGCTAAAGACTTCCATTGCAGGCTACAGGGATGTTGAGGGCGATACATCAGCTACATCCCAGGCACATGTACAACAGGGATGGCCAGCAGTGAGGAGAGGGAGGAAAGGAAGAGATCTGCTTACTCTTAAAGGGGAGGATGGCGAAAGAGTGGCCTTGCTTTCAGCATGGAGAGGCTTCCAGATAGGACCCGGTACCTTCATAATCATGACTGCTCACAGAGGTATTCACTAGGGATCTGCCTGCTCTTGAAAGGGGAGATGGTGAAAGAGTCAACTGCCTTGACAATAGTGTCCATATATCCAAGTCTAGTATAGAAAAGTGTTAGTATATTCTTAAAATTGAGCCTTCTTATTTTTCTCCATAGCTGATGCATCCTCCACTGCAAAGCGCAAAATACGTGAGGCTGTCCCAAATTCCATGCCACCAACATCTGCCAGCTCATTGTGAGTGAGTGGTACGATGTCTTCAATCGTATAAAGTTTGTGGGTTTCTACAAGGATGTCAGCGTACTGTGAGAGATCTTCACCATGTTTGTTTCGGACAGGGTGCTCTTCAATAGAACGGAGCCACTCCCTCAGGTCAGGGTAGGTGATGTTCCTATCGGATGTGGTGCGCTTTGACTGGGGCGGCGAAGACCCAGGGTTCGGAGTAAAGGGAACGATGTTTTCAGAGCAAGGTAAGCGATGGGAGTTCGAACCATTAACATTGTTGGCAAAGGCGCCACCCAGCATCATCATCATCATTTGCGCCCATTGGGGTGGATCAGAGGACGATCCAGCCACCGTGTGGCTAGGGATTGGCATGGAGCCCAACATATCGGAAGGGGGTGGTTGTGATGTTTCCCGGTTCCTGACTTTCACCTGTCGAAAGCATTTGTCTGTGAGATTCAGTTTGTCTGGGAGAGTATCAACTGTTGCAAGGCGACGTGCCTGCAAAGGTAGTTTTAAGCTATGAAGATCCAAAAGAAAACAATGGCGCGTACCAACAAGGAGGCCCAAATGCTCAGATCCTCCATCGTGTACTGGTAGTGTACGCCATTCATTTGCACATAGCACGGCGTATTGTGCTTTTCGCACTGGTGTTTATCAGTCAAGAGCTTTAAAAGTTCATGTTGTTCTTGGCCAGGGAGATCCGAAAGCGCAGTTGAGGGTGCTGACTGTACCTGGGTCTTTCTTTTCCCTGGACCCTTCCGTCGAGAAATTGTCAGATGAAATTATGCGGAGTAGCATTTAGGCGCACCTTTTCTGTGCCTGGTTCAGAGGTATCGACAATCTGGATGCTGAAAGGCTTGACTTTGCCCTTTCCACGGTTTTTTGCCTTCTGTTCATCGATATGGTTCCACACATGCTCGATTAGCTTTTGAAAGGAAGCTCCATCTTCAAGCAACTTTGCAACAGGCTTGCCCGTCTTGGGCACCATCCAGGGAAGGATGTATCCGATGTGCGATAGACAGACGATGCTCGTTTCCATTTTGGCCGCAATTTGGACAAGAAGATCTGAAAATGAGATGTCAGATTCAACAGCAAGTTCCCGAGACGCATTTTTGTATGGGACATCAAAGGTGAGGTTGATTGTTGGACGGCCTGGGGTCACTAGTCACCGGCGAAAGGGGTCAATTCATCATTATTTGCACACCTTCCTCTTCAATTGAAGCATCACTCCCTTCTATGGGTCCGATGGGTGAGGCGCGTTTACCGTCATCTGCAAGAGTATATAGGTCCAGTGGACTGAGTTCCCTGGCTTCTGCATTTACATAGGCATAGGACTCTTCCTCCCCATCCTCATCAATAGCAGGAAGGGATGTCTTGGAAGCCTGAGCTTGTGGTTGTGATCGCTTCGGTCGAGTGGGAGTGCCTGAGCTGTCACTTTCATTTCCACCAGTTTTTTTTCGGGCAGCCTTCCTTTGGCCAGTAGTATGTGTCGGTGCAGGATGGTGTTTTGAAGCACGTTGCTTCGAGCCCATGAGGGTTTAGGGGGTTGAAATGGAGGGGTAGAGTAAGGTATGGTGAGCAGCTCTGGGAAGGGAAGAACACCCTGTCGTCGTCCTGGAGTAGGAGTGGACAGGGTGGACGGTTGATGAATAAGCCACACAACTCTTTACGCGCTCACTTTACGCAACAACAGGGCCCACACATGAGGTGCCCGTGCAGGCGTCGTAGCGAGTTCGTGGACGCGGGTGAGAACATGGGGAGCAGGTTGTAGGGGGAAAGGCCAGCACAGCTGATTTCATAGCCAGCAGCCATGAGTGGTGGGGGTCTCCCGCTGCTCGGGGCAGCAGTTGGCTTGGGGTCCAATGATGTTCAAGGCCGGAACGGTAGCTTTGCACGGTACAATACAGTACAACAGGGGACACCACAGTAACTTCAGATATAGTGACATTTGTGGAACCAACCTGCTGCGTCATCCGACGTAACAGAGAATGCTGCCCTATACAGAAAAACCCACACATCGGTATCATCACCACCCAAGTCAGCATGAGCCACACCCCCATTCCGATGAACGTAGGCCTTGATCTTTGAAAATGTGAGTTCGATTGGATTAAAATCAGGAGAGTATGGTGGCAGGTAAAGGAGCCGACATCCCCTTCATCAAATGAGCAATACATCAGCATGAGAAAACAATATGATACCTTTCTTCGACCATTTGGAGTATTCGTGGACTTCTATGAATGCGTGCGTTGTCCATGATCAATACTGAGTTCTTGCCAGGGAAGGGATTCATTTTTGAAAGTAGACCTTGGATGAAGCCGGTAAATAGTTCAGATGTGAAAGAACCCTCAACCAGCTGGCTATAGATGATGCCATCGAGCGAGAGCGCTGGGAGAAGCGAATAACTGGATACTTTGTATTCTAGTCTGTTGTAGATATAGATAGCAGGACACACCGTTTTCCTCGAATGAAAAAGCTCTTCCTTACTGCTGCTTGCCCTGACATCGCCCATGCTCACCCTCGAAGGTCAGTTCGGCGATCAAAGGAGCTTTCGTCCACAAAAACCGCCTGCTCTGCGGTATAGGTGATGCCAAAGGTATACCGATACTGAAGGCACAGGTCCTCGTTGCGCTCTAGTGCATTTTTGCTCAGCTGGGCAAGTCAGTGCACTTGAGTGTGAACTCAAGGTGAAATGACTTACCTTCTTCATCATGAAGCCACTCCTTCTCAGGGTACGCCATATAGTCGTCAATGACACCTCAACCCCAGTCCTTTCTCTTAAAATATCTCTCAGCTTGTCAAGATAGGCATCCGGAGTATGGACGATGGTGCCTTGAAGAAACTAGCCAATATGCGCCACAGAACGAACTAGACAATGTGGGGAACTCACTTGTACTTCCTGCATTGTAAGGATTCTATTTGCTGGTTGAAGTAGACTGTTTGGGCGATTGGCTGTTCCACGAGATATGAAATCGGCCACAATGCGCTCTATAGTACGACGAGGAACTCCAGTGTGATGGGTGATATCATCAAGGGTCAATCTTGAAGACATGTGTAAGATAATCCAGCGTGCATCATCAGACAATGCCTGGCCACGTGGCATATGTTTAGTTGAATGTGCGAAAAGCGTGATGTAAAGAAAGCGTAAAGCGAGTGCGTAAAGAGTCGTGTGGCTTATTCATCAACCGTCCACCTGTCCACTCCTACTCCAGGACGACGACAGGGCATTCTTCCCTTCCCAGAGCTGCTCACCATACCTTGCTCTACCCCTCCATTTCAACCCCCTAAACCCTCATGGGCTCAAAGCAACGTGCTTCAAAACGCCGGCCTGCATCAACACGTACTACTGGCCAAAGGAAGGCTGCCCGAAAAAAAACTGGTGGAAATGAAAGTGACAGCTCAGGCACTCCCACTCGACCGAAGCGATCACAACCACAAGCTCAGGCTTCCAAGACATCCCTTCCTGCTATTGATGAGGATGGGGAGGAAGAGTCCTATGCCTATGTAAATGCAGAAGCCTGGGAACTCACTACAGCACAAACGCACAGACCACAAGACATGCAAAATTGTCGCAAAGGCGCACGGCCTCGATGTCGACTCACCCACACAGCTATATGGCTGGCCGCGAATTGCTTACAAGAGTACATATGTGCGTATTCCTTCGTGCCATCTCCTCTTCGTCCTCACATCATCATTATCGTCGCTGCCAGCACGCCACCCTCACCCCCATCAACCGCCGCACGCCCTCACCCTCAATGCCCCCGCCTTCACCATGCACCGACGAGTCCCAACGCACAGCCGAAGAGCCCCGTACCATGCTGCCGTCTTCATTGCCATCGGACGGTGTTGCTACTGTACATTTCGGTATGCTTTTCTCCCCTTTTTTACTAGACTCTCACTTTGTTAGTCAGAGATCTGCATGCCACCTATGCGTCCATTTCCCAGCCTGCTGCCGTCTTCCCTCTCCCTTTCTACTTCCACGCCCCCTCACTCCTCTACCTCGCATCTGCCATCCAAGTTCTCCAATCGTCCCACCCGCAATCGCGTTTGGCAGCGCCATCAGCGCCCAAGCGACCACCCACCAGCACTCTCCCTATCCCCCCTCCAGCCTCTCCTTTGCATCGTCTCCCCCTCCTCGCGTCGCGACTCAACCACACCCCTCATCACCATACCTGGCCTCGGCCATTGTTCACAAATCGCCACACGTCACTACCACAGCCGCTGGAGACCACGACTCGATACCTCGCGTTGTCCAGCTTCGGTCCCCTTCTCACGTCTAGATTTCCTTTCATATGCCTGTCTTTTGTGCTTTTCCTGTCCCTTAGCCTTAGTTCTCACCTGTATCTGCTACCATGTTGAATAAAGTTGCCCTGTTGTTCCCTTATCATCTGTGTGAACCTGAGTGCAGTCAAATGAACAAACGCGTTCTCGCGTTCCCGCTAGGTGCTCCTCCTCTTTGGAGCTTCAGTCTTATGAAGTCATTCTGCATTCTTGGACACACTTTACCGCCCCATGGGCTCAGGTGTGCACTTCCTGGGGGGGCTCCTTCCCGGCACACGACCGTGCTACTGTCACACGATATGAGGGAAACGACATTGCACACCACAACGCTTGAGTCAAAAACACTATGGGGCTGCCTCAAGACAGCCCATGGGTACAACATGAGGGAAAAATAATAGATATAGACAATGATTTTGAGTTGTAATTCATCTAATACACATGTGGAGGTGGCTTGAGTCCAGCTCCACCAATTCTCACTCAAATCTCATGAAACAATGGGGCTGCCTAGCGCTCATTCAGGCGATTCAGGGACAATAAGTTTCATGTGAATTGAAGCTGTTTTGAGGGAGATATTCGCCCCGCACGTTTGAGAGGGTTTTTTGCGCCGATTTGGGTGGAATTCAAACTCCGCCAAGTGCACTGAAAACGGCAAATAAGTGGAAAAAATACACTGCTGCAGAGAATACCTGGGAACCAGCATCTAACCTATCAAGAGTGCAATTACTTGTGAAAGACTTCCATCGGAAACATCCAAAGGCGCTTAAAATGATTCTCACCAGGAGTAACACCTAAACCAACAACTCTCATTGTCACGGTAACTAGCCGTGTCAGTTCTCAAGCAAAAAGCAAGTCGATGATAGAGAGGCGTTCAAGAAACGGGCTGGTTCCCGTTTATAATGAGTAAGGATCCCTGCAGCGGTCGAAGTGTTTTATGCTAAACAGGTTATGGCCAATAGACCCTTCCTAGTACGACTCGGTCCGTTGAGAAGCTAGGGTAAGTGTGTAATGGGATAGACTAGGGCTGGTTCCACTAGCTATATGTGTTCAAGTCCGTCGGGACCTTGAACAACGCAGAGAGAGTAGAGGAAGGTAGGTCTTAAAGGAGGAGAGCTCTTCTCAGGAGAGTGAAGAGAGACTCTTAGGGAAGGAAGGGAAAGGCGAAGAGTAGATGGTAGATGGTGTGTTAAGAGTTGATGAAATGGAGAGGTGGTTGTGAGTTAAGTTTGTGAGAGTGAAGTGGGTTGCAGGCGAATATGTTTGGACAAGAGTAGGTTGGATTCTACAAGAGACCAAGCTTAGGGCTTTGGTCACAAAGTACTGAGCTTATATATACAGGAGAAGCGCAGCAATAGCTGCGCTTTGACTGTGCTACTAGTATAGTAGGAGTCATAATAAGTAGGAGTCATAGGAATGAGGCCACGAATGAGTCAGAACCAAGTAACTGTGCTGCACAGTAGGTGCGCAGCATTGCACAGTCGAAACTAAGAAGTGAACATAAATGGAAAGAGAACCAAACAAAGGGAAAGTAACAGCAATCCAGTGTTACCTGGATGTGTATAGATCACATGATAACGCAGAAAGGATCACAAGACGTAAGAGATCACAAGACCAGTAGGTAAAGGGACGTACGCAAGCAAGCAGTCCATAGCAAAAGGTAAGAAGTAAACGTAAAAGGAAAATGGTGTAACACTCATCATGACTTCAGTCAATGACTATCTTTATCCTTGTTACCAAAGAACTTTGCAGAGAACCCCTGCAATCACATGCACCCAATCGACCACAGCTATCCCCAAAACAATCCATAGAACATGAGAGAATTCCCCATGACCAAACAGACTTCAACTCTTCATATGCAAACTACTCCACCTCCCAAAGAAACAAACCCCTACCATTGCAGGAGCAACAAGTCTATAAAGAGGGGATGAATGTTACAAACCAAGGCCAGGTCCTGGCGATATATTGTCCTATTTCACTCAAGAGAGACCTCTCTCACTTTGCATTGCCAACTCATTTCCGTTTCTTGGGCTACCCCTCCTACGGGGCAAGATATTGCTATTGCAAAGGCACTATAACATGACCAGGCACCCAGTTCCTAATCAGGTAATCATTGCGTGGCAGCCACATGGCCACCCAGCCACCAAGAACCCGAAACAGTGGCACAAACTCCTACAAACTGTTGCATAACTCATCTGATGTCTTCAAGGCTCCAATGACATCATGGCTGACTGAGCAACTCCACAGTGACCTCATAGGCTCACTAAGTGCTCCACAGTGACATCATAATGATGTCATCGCTCCACAATGATCAGTAATATGCTCAGTAAGCCTGAAACCTGACACAAGCAAGTTTATGCCTCTGTAGTCCTATTGGATGGTACCAAAGGGTCTAGAATAGTTCCAGTTCTTTGTAATTGACCCTGTACACTGTATATAAGCCCCAATGTAGCATGGCAGTTGTCAGACTGTCCATTTGTGATACTCTCATCCTCCTGGGTACTCCCTCACAACTGCTCAGTTTAAAGTCTACTCTCATCTTCAAGGTACTCTTCAACAACCGCCTTGGTTAAAGCCCCCTTGCTACACTGGCCTCCAGCCTTTGCCTTTGTCTCTTGCAACATGTACCAGTCCCCATCTGGTATCTCCTCGTCATTTGGCTTGTCCTCCTGTTCAATGCCATTTAAGCCGCATACCATCTGTTCTGACCCTTGCCCACCTGCTCCTGAGTCCTTAGTGATCAGCAGTATGTGTCTTGACATTACCTTACCCCTCCCACTCAGTGTCAGGACTCACTGTTGAACTATCCAGTTCAAGAGTGAGGAGTAAGCTTGAAGATGAGTCAATAGACGTCTAAGACGGCATGGGCAAGAAGTAGAGTCCAAAGCAGTGGCAAATACCAGAGAGGTATAGTTACTGGTAGAGTTGAGTAGGTATGCAGAGAAGAAGCCAGAATGGTCACAAGGGGACAGTCCTTAAAGGAGTATCCCAGGGACAGAGAGTGCCATAAACAAATGGACAGTCTGAAGACTGTCCGCTACTTTATTGAGTGCTCATATACTACAAGAGAACTGCTAAATAGAGAACAAGTCATAACCTTGTTATCAAGCACAATAGACATATGAGTAAGAAGTCAGAGTATGCTTACTGAGCATGCTCAGTCATGCTCAGTAAGCTGCTGAGTAAGAAGGCTTCTCTTGATGACTAAGAGCCTTTACTGTCCATGTGTTCACTGCTTTAGTACATGTGCAAAGCACCTGATTCATTTACTGTTAGTTGGTTTAGGGCTGGTCATTTGAGGACTTGTAGTTTGGTTCAGGGAATAGAGTTGCCTATAAGGCCCCTTATATAGTTCTATTAGGGTCTTTAAAGTCGACCCTAATACTTCTATTAAGGTCCTTGGCATTGCTTTATAGTTTGTTCTATAGTTATTAGAGTTAGTCTAATGACATGTTGTAGGGTCTTTAGTGTTGGGTTAGTGCCTATTGTAGAGCACTTAGAGTCATCATAAACAGTCCTTAGGGAGGCCATAATACTGTCCTTTATTGCTAAAAGGGTTGCCATTAAGTTGGGCTTGCTGTATGTCAATCATGCCAAGAATTGCTTGCGTGACAATGCACATGCAATATTGTGGACACCTCTACTCCCCCCTTTTGTCCATGTGAACAGGGTGACACCATAGAGGCTTGGTTTCCTCTCATAAGGAAGGGTCCTTCAAGGGCCCTCTCTGGGAAATGGTTCATGACACTCAGCCTGTTCTACACACTCCACCATGCTGCATTCAGCCTGTGCGCCAAGTCCACTTGTGCTAGCCTCACTCAGGATTGCTGGGACCATCCTTTGGTCCACCGCATCCACCCTCACCTAGGTGTCTCCAGCCTAATCCACATCTGAATCCTAGATTTCTCACTTCTAATGCAAATGTGGGGGGGCACCTATTGCATACAGCACTATTAGTGATGGCGGAGGCAATCACTCTGGCTATGTTTTGGGAAGTGATGTCCTCAGACTCTGCCAATCAATGGAGAGCCATGTGTCAATATGAAATTGATGCACTCACTAAGAATGGTACTTGGGAGCTTGTAGATCTGCCACCAGGCCATAAGGCCATGCAATCTTGATGGGTGTTTGCACATAAATCTGATGGTAGATTTTGTGCACATTTAGTCACAAAGGGGTTCACCAAAGTGGAGGGGATTGACTATGATGAAACCTTCTCACCAGTTGCCAGATTTGAGTCTTTGAGATTACCCCTAGCATTGGCTGCACTAGAGGATTGGGAGATACATCAAATGGATGTCAAGTCAGCATTCCTTAATGGCACACTGGAGGAAGAGATCTACATGGAGCAACCACAAGGTTTCATCACTCTGGACCAAAAAGACAAAGTCTGTCGGTTAAAGAAGGCTCTCTACAGCCTCAAACAAGCCTTGTGTGCATGGAACTTGCAGTTTCATGGAGTTCTCACTGGGCTTGGCTTCATGCACATGCACTCAGATGCTGGGGTTTATCATTGCCAAGACATGGGGGGAACCATAATCATTATCCTCTATGTCGATGATGTCACCATCTTAGGCAATTCACTCTCACTGATTGCAGACATTAAGAATTCATTGTCCACACACTACAAATGACTGATCTAGGTGAGATCAACTCCTATCTTGGGATTCATGTTATGCGTGATCGCTCAGCTAAGTGTCTAGACATTGATCAAGCATCTAGACATTGATCAATCTAGGGACATCTCGGAGATCATCAATTGCTTTGGGATGGTGGATTCCAATCCAGTCTGCACTCAGCTGCCCTCTGGGGCAGATGTCCACTTGGTCAAGCACTCTGGGGAGGCAACACCTGATGAAATAAAACATTTTCAACACATCATTGGCAGCCTTCTCTATGTGCAGATCGGGACATGACCAGATATATCATTTGCAGTCTCTTGACTCACCCAATTCTCATCCAATCCCTCATTGCATCATCTACACCTTGCCAAATACGTACTATCTTATCTTAACAGCACTTCAGATCTAAAGATGCATTATGATGGTGCACATGATACCAGATTACATGGGTACTCCGACTCTGGCCTCAGAGACAATGCAGATGACTACTGTTCCACCTCAGGCTATGTCTTCCTACTTTCCAGCACTGCAATCTCTTGGACCTTGTGAAAACAGAAGACTGTTGCCCAAAGTACCACTCAGGCCAAATATATGGCCTTAGCTGATGCAGCAAATCAAGCCACATGGTATTGGAGCTTCTTCTCTGAGATTGGCTATCAGATCTCCGATCCGATTCCACTTCATGGTGATAACAAAGGCACTGCCAATCTTACACTCAACCCAGTCACCGGAAGACAGTTGAAGCATATCCCTATCAAACATCATGCCATCCACCAATACATTGAGGATGGACTGATCATGCTGATCCATACTCCCACAGGAGAGATGGTTGCAGATGGTCTCACCAAGCTGCATGGTCATGTGCTGCTCCAGACCTTCATTGATGGGTTGGGTCTTAATTGATCTAATCTACTGACTGTCTTAATCAAGGGGGGATGTTGAGATCTGCACTGCTCAGAGTCTCAGGTGCATTGTGATATGATCACAACTTGGATGCATTGACACATTGGATCACCCAGACTGGGCATCACCAGCTCAGCTCATACACTGCAGCACACATTAGTTACACTGATAGAGTGATTTAGGACAATCAGTAGCTACTTACAACTGATCCTCGGACTTACTTTGTGATCCATGATGGTAGTTAGCTGTACTGCATCCAGTGGTGGTCTCAGGTACTTAAGAATGCCACAACGTACATAGATCACTTCAGTTTTGTATCAACCAAACTGAAGTGAGTATTTACACTCTGATATCCTATCTTGCATTACTGATGACGCATTGTAGCTATTGTCTGATAGGTACATTATTTATATCAGTTTTGTGTCAACCAAACTGAACAATTGTCTGATAGATCTGCCTGCAATCTTATCATCTGCTGGTATCTAATCACACATACACTGTGTCTATCTTCAACAGCAAGTGGATGCTGCCAAGTCCAACTTTAAGATGCTCACTGAAGAGGAAAGAAAACAATTGGCAAAAGAAGGATGTTGTTTCCATTGTAGAGAAAAAGGCCACCTCAGCAGGGAATGCCCCAAGAACTTGGCTCCCACCACTTCAAAAACCTGCATTGCAGAAACTATCCTGGAACCATCCAAGGAAGAAGAACCAGCTTCCATGGTAGCCTGCATGATGTTATGATCTACCCTCCTTTTGGTCTGTTCCCAATCCCCTTATCTTCCTATTGCTCTCTACTGTCACCCTTGTTTCCCTGGGTTACCATTTCATCCCTTAATGTTGATGGTCCCTTACTGTTTCATCCATTGTGTTTCATGTATTGTTTGAGCCTTCTTCACTATTGGTTCATTGATATCTATTGTTCCACATATGGTACTGTACAGCCTCACTAGATACAGTATTTAAGCGCCTGGAAATGTCCCAAGCTTAGCTTTGTCCCATTCCCTGTCACATCCCTTGCCCTGTATCCTCTCTCAATCACAACTTGCTTGTGCTGGGTTACACCATGCTTGACTTGAGCTCATCACAAAGAACCTTTGTGCTCCTCTTCCTCCTCTGCTTCTCTCTCATTGTCCTCCTCTTCTGTGAAGCCAGAAGATTGACTCTGTCTGCAGGCTGAGTCATTGTCTGACTCAGCCTTGAGACACTAAACTCTTGATCTGGTCTCTTTTGAGCCAGCCCCATTGAATCCTTGAACCAAGTCACAGGGACTTGGCCCCCACTGAACCCTGAGCTAATGGTCCAATGGCTGCGACACCGTAACACATGAAGACTTTACTGGCAGAAGAAAGAGCCAAAATCTGGGACCTTATCCTAAAATAGGATTTTCTCTAGGCCAAAGTGCAACAGTTGGCACAGACACCCAAATAGATACCATTGTTCAACATAAAGAAAACTCAATGAAAGTTCCTTTTATGATCACAACAAATGGAAAGACTGGTCAAGCACTCTTAGACAAGTGGAGCAACAGAAAATTTCATCAGCCAAGGAATTGTGGGAAAATTACAAATCCCACTCTGACCTCTCAGAACCATCAGACCTATCATCAATGTGGATGGCACTAGTAACCAAGGAGGAGCACTAACCCATTACACTAACATAGCTGTACAACATGGCCCCACTACTCAACTTCTTACCTTCTATGTTACAAACTTAGGAGAAGATAGAATGATTCTCAGCTACCCTTTCTTGAAGGCATTAAACCCCCTTGTCAACTGGAGTACTGGTCACCTTAGAAACCACTGAGGGGTTCTTCTTACCCCTGTACCTCTGACAAATCCACTGAAAATCCAAATTGCACAAATAAGAACAACCACCATCCCCCCAGAGTAATCACATCATCAGAGAGTCTGCTCGGAGGAAGCAGCAAAATGACTCCCACCCAGTTGAGGGGAACTTGACTTCAGAATCACCCCGAAACCTGATGCCCCCAAGTTCCTGGATTGTCAAACTTATCCCCTTCCTCAGAACAAAAAACAAGAGTTGTATAGGCAAATACAGGAAGACCTAGCCAAAGGCTTCATCAAAGATGGAGTATTGGACTTTGTCTCACCTGTCTTCTTCATCCAAAAGAAGGATGGCACCACCCCCCAAATGGTAGTAGACTACTGAAAACACAACAATGCCACCATCCCCAATTACTATGCCTTACCAAACATGGAAGAACAATTACACCAACTGAGGGGCAAAACCACCTTTAGCAAATTTGATGTAAGAGCTGGCTATAATAACATCTGAATTCATCCAGAAGCCCAACACAAGGGGGCCTTCAAAACCCAATTTGGCAAATTCATTCCCATGGTAATGGCTTTTGGCTTCACCAATGCCCCAGCAGCCTTCCAATGAGCAATGAACCACACCCTGCAACCCTGGCTTCTCAAATACCCTGAAAACACCTGTAACTACCTGGATGATGTGGCAATAGCCATGGGACCAGGAGAAGAACACCTTCATCAACAAATCACACACAAGTTCCTTAACCTCTTTGAAAGGGACTCTTACTTTCTGAAAGCATCTAAATATGCCTTCAAACAAAAAGAAATTGACTTCTTGGGCTTTTGGATCAACCAAGGGACCCTTAAGATCAACCCAGTCAAAATGGATGGCCTCAAAAACTGGCCAAGACCCTCCAACAACCTGAAACAAGTGCAACAAATCATGGGTGCTCTTAACTACCAACAACCATTCATCTGAGATTTTGCCAAAATAGCTTGCCCCATTTTTTCTACAATCAAGAAAGGAACCCCCTTTTTCTGGACCCCAGAAGTGACCACTGCCCTGGAAACTCTGATATCATCAGTTTGTGATGACCCTGAACTCTACACCACCAACCCTGACCTCCCATATGGATTAGAAACAGACACCTCACAGTTTGCCACCAGAGCAATCCTGTGCCAAAAGGATTCAAGGGGAAAAAGGAAAATGATTGGTAACATGTCACATGTGTTCAATGAAGCAGAGAGGAACTACCCAGTTTGGGATAGAGAGTTCCTGGCCTTAATCCTCACACTTCAACACTGGCAGTACCTGTTAGTTGGAATGAAACATCCTATCAGAATTTTTACAGACCATGCCAACCTCACACACTACCGACTTTCCCATAAAATTAACCAGAGAATTGCAGGCTACATTTTCACACTTGCAGATTATCATTTTGACATCCACCACCAACCTGGAGTTTCCAATCATGCAGATGCTCTCTCATGACAACTGGACCACAATGATGGGTCAGGAGACAATCAAAACATCACAGCACTCCTTGACAAATGTTTCATTCACACTCTCCACACAGAAGACCTATACAAACAAATCTTGAAGGAACAAAAAGGTCAACGCTCAGATCTACTTATGTGGAAAATTAGGCATAACCTCCAAGAAGAAGATGGCGCACTATTCAAAGATAGAAAATTAGTTGTGCCATATCAAGAACCCCTCCTCTGAAAGATACTATACACTTATCATGACAGCATCCTTGGAGGACATACAGGAAATGCTTGAAACTTGTACTCAATTCAGGAGTCCTTCTGGTGGCCTGAAATGGGTTATTTCATCTGAGATTACATCCAAGGATGCACCACCTGTCAAGCCAACAAGTCTTCAACACATCCCACTTGTCCTCCAATTCATCCAATTCCACCTGAGTTCCTGAAGCCCTTCCAGACCTTAGCCATTGATTGGATTGTTAACCTCCCCCTGTCAGAAAAATATAATACTATCATGATCATCACTGACCACAATTCTACCAAAGTGGCAATATTCATACCATGCCATAAAAATATGGGAACCCTAGAAATGGCTAAATTATTCTTATGACATACCTTCCCATGGACTAGAGTCCCTTCCAAAATCATCTCCGACCATGACTCTTGCTTCACTTCCAAACTGTTTCAAGGAGTTTCTCGAATCCTTGGAATCAACCAAAATGTGAGTACAGCCTATCATCTGCAAACCAATGGACAGTCAGAGAGAACCAACCAAACCTTAGAGATGTATCTCCACATCTACACAGGAGAAAAACAAGAAGAATGGTCACACTGGCTTCCCATAGCCCAATAACACTTTAACACCCACAAATCCATGACCACTAGAAGACCCCCTACAAACTACTCATCAGCTTCAACCCACAGGGGCTTGGTACCCAACTAAAGTCCAAGTTCCCTGGAATCCAAGAACAACTCCAAGCACTAAATAATATGTGGGAAACAGCACAAGAAATGATGAGGAAGTCACAAAACAATTGGATTAAAGAAACTAAGTTCAAGGGATTTGAGGAAGGACAGAAGGTTTGGTTGGAGGGTACTAATCTAAAGACCCCACATTAGTTTCAGAAATTCTGCCCCAAATGGTTTGGTCCCTTTGTCAATACCAAAAGAATCTCTCATGTTGTCTAACAACTCCAATTACCCCCCCAATGGAACATTCATAATGTATTCCATGCCTCCCTCCTGTCCCCAGTCACTGAAACAGTCAAACATGGACCAAACTTCCCTGAACCACCACCTGATCTCCTTTCAAGAGAATACAAAGTTGAGAAGATCACCACTCAATGTATCCATAGGAACTGACTCCAATATAGGGTCTGGTGGAAAGGGTACTCTGCAGCAGAGGACACATGGGAACCCCTCTCAAACCTTAAAAATGCCCAAGATGCCATCACCACTTTTCACTTACAACAGCCCACCAAACTTTGTGCTATTTCTACTATTGACTCTGTCCCTACAGATTCCCACCACTTAGGCAAAAGCCTGGACAATGTCAAGACTCACTGTTGAACAATCCAGTTCAAGAGTGAGGGATGAGTTCAAAGATGAGTCGATAGATGTCCAAGATGGTGTGGGCAAGAAGTAATGCCCAGAGAAGTACCAAGTACCAAAGAGGTATGGTAACTGGTAGTGTCAAGCAATTATGCAGGGAAGAGGCCAGAATGATCACAAGGGGGTGGTCCTTAAAGGAGTATCCCAGGGGTAGAGAGTGCTGCAAACAAATGGACAGTCTGAAGACTGTCCACTACTTTATTAAGTGCTTATATACTACAAGAGAACTGCTAAATAGGGAACAAGTCATAACCTTGTTATCAAGCACAATTGATGGATGAGTAAGAAGTTGGGGTATGCTTACTGAGCATGCTCAGTCATGCTCAGTAAGCTGCTGAGTAAGAAGGCTCCTATTGGTGAGTAAGAGCCTTTACTGTTCACATGGTTTACTGCTTCAGTACATTGTTAAGGCTCCAAAGTGCCTTAAATAGGATCAATGGTTGCGTCTATGAACACGTCCTACCAATGCAGATATGCTTGAGTCAAGCAAGCAATACTCGTGGAGGGGAAGGAGTGTTAGATCCTTCTGGAGTATGGCAACAAGATGAGAGGGGCTCTGCAGACAGTTTAGGGGTCAACTGTTTGGGATTGGCAAACTAAGTCAAGCTTAGGGCTCAACTGTTACA
The DNA here is from genome assembly GCA_025769875.1 of Russula earlei. Taxonomy (NCBI): domain Eukaryota; kingdom Fungi; phylum Basidiomycota; class Agaricomycetes; order Russulales; family Russulaceae; genus Russula; species Russula earlei. The sequence continues at coordinate 181,711 of JAGFNK010000037.1, read as the reverse complement.
ACTGGGGGCCTTATATAGCCCTACAGGGATAAGGTTTGTGCTACTGTAGTACTGGTCAGTGCTATAGAAGCAAAACGCAGCTCATAGAAGTGAGGTTGCTTCTATGTAAACGATCTCGGTGCTGGAAGCATTAAGTGCTTCCCTAGTAGCAATCTTGGTGTCATAAGTACTTTCCTAATCAAGGAAGCAACATACGTGGCAGTACAGGAACATCTGGGACAGAAGCAATGCTACTCATTGCTTTTTCAATACATCTTCAGAAAGATACGATCAACGCGTTCCGAACGCAATCTCAATGAACATAAACAATCAAGATCTGATGCACGCATGATGCAAATGGTGCAGTCCATAGTTCAGGTGTTCCGGCATCTTCTGGACCCCAAACCACTCAGTAACATACATGTGCAAAGCACCTGATTCATTTATTGTTAGTTAGTTTAGGGCCAGTCATTTGAGGACTTATAGTTCAGTTCAAGGAATAGAGTTGCTTATAAGGTCCCTTATATAGTTCTATTAGGGTCCTTAGAGTCAACCCAAATACTTCTATAAAGGTCCTTAGTATTGCTTTATGGTTCATTCCAAGGTTATCAGAGTTAGTCTAATGACACATTGTAGGGCTTTTTAGTGTTTTGTTAGTGCCTCTTGTAGGGCACTTAGAGTCGTCCTAAAGGGTCTTTAGAGAAGCTATAATGGTGTCATTATTGCTAAAAGGGTTGCCATTAAGTGGGGCTTGCTGTATGTTGATTGTGCTGAGAATCACTTGCACAACAATGCATGCACAATATTGTGGACACCTCTACTCACCCCTTTTGTCTGTGTGAACAGGGTGACACAATAGAGTCTGGGTTTCCTCTCATAAGGAAGGGTCCTTCAAGGGCCCTCTCTGGGAAATGGTTCATGACAGGAGTTCACCACCATTCACAGCCAGCTCCACACCAACAACATCTCTGTCCAAGTTTGTCATCAACTCAACAACATGATGACCAATGGAGGCCTCTCTTGCAGTACTGGTCCATTCTACTTACTAGCAGAGAGCTCAGACAACATTGAGGTGCTAAAGCAACCATCTACCCTCTCCTCCCCTACCTCACCTATCCATCCTCCTCTCTCCTTGACCCCCCCACTTGAATACCTCCCTCATGTTATTGACCAGTCTCAGAATGATGCCCCTATGGGGTCACCCTCCCACTTCCCACAAATGTTTTCTGGCGATGCTGGCACCCCTAATACCCCTCTCACCTGCATGCATCACCAAGGTGCAGCAACACCAGCTCCAGAAGCACCAACATGTCTGCGAACATTGCAGCACCAATGGTCACTGGAACAAGAACTGCATCAGCCCTCACACTCATTATAGTGGTCAAGATGACTGCATTCTGAGGAGGACTCACCGGAACTACAGAGGCTTCTGCCCCAAGGTGACAGGTCCTCAAGGCATTTGGCCAGAAGGTGATAGGGATGACCTCCATGAGCTGGGTCCCAAAACTGATTAGTTTGGAGAACTAAGCATGAGAGGGGCATGACATGATGATCTACCCTCCTGTTGGTTCATCACTAACCTTTTTTCTTGTTATTGTTCTCTTCTATCACCCCTATCCCCTTGGTTACTGTTTCATCCCTTGATGTTGATAGTCCCTTATTGTTTCACCTATTGTGTTTCATCTATTGTTTGAGTTCCTTTTGCTATTGGCTTACTATTATCTATTGTTCGACATATGGTACTGTACAGCCTTGCTAGATACAGTATTTAAGTGCCTGTAAAAGCTGGGGAATGCCCCAAGCTTAGCTTTGTCCCATTTCCTGTCACATCCCTTGCCCTGTAGAATTCGCTCAAATCACAACTTGCGTTGTGCTGGCTTACACTCTGCTTGACCTCAACTCATCACAAGGAACCTTATGTTCCTCTGACTCTTCTGTTTCTCTCTCATTGTTCTCTTCTGTGAAACCAGAAGGTTGACTCTGTCTGTGGATTAGGTCATCCTTGACTTAGTCTTGAGATGCTAAACCTTTGAACTGGTTCCCTTGAGCCAGTCCCCATTGAACCTCTGAACCAAGTCACTAGGACTTGGCCCCCACTGAAATCTGAGGTAACACTCCAATGGCTATGATGCTGTAACATGGAGAGATAGAAAGAGTCAATCAAGAATTAGAACAATACTTGAGAATCTTCTGACACCACCAACAAGACAATTGGGTAGAACTAGTCCCCTTCATGGAGTTTGCTCATAATGCACACACCCATAGTGCTACCCACAAAGCCCCCTTTGAAATATAGTATGGCTTCAACCCAACATTTGCCCCCCCTCTTAGTTTCAATACTAAGTTCCCATCCATCCTTGAATGCCTGCAACAGCTGGATCAACTCAGAGAGGAGGTTGCAGCTTTGCTCCAGCATGCCACAACATTGATGGGACAACCTAGTTCCCATTTCCCAAAATACCAATTCAAGGTGAGAGACTTAGGCCCCTTTCACCAACCAAGAGTTCTTGAATCTTGAACTTGAACTTGTATTTCAGGATTTTCCAGGAGTAACAGGAATGACAGGTGTGATGTAGGTAACATAATAAACTAATATGAGTCTATTTCAAAGATGAGTTATTTTTTGGTATGATCTGCATTCATGTGTGGGGGTTTACATATGATATGTAAAATATTTTTTCTAGCCCCCTCCTTCCACTCCTTCCAAGTGGGGTATGGCAAGCATGTCACTAAGGCAGAAAATGTGTCACTGATGTGTGGGTGCACCTGTTTGTGCAACTTTTGTATGTGCACCTCTGGTGCAAATGGGGCTGCAAGCACCCAGATGTTGAACTTGACACCAAGTTTGATGCTGACACATCATGTGTAACCCCATATATGTGAATATGCAAATCACAACAGAAAAAAAATTCATATTAATTTATTATATACATCCTATCACTTACAGTCATTCATGCCTCTTTGGGACATCTGGGTTGATGACACAAACAACTCCAACGGCTTCAATCCTTGGGCAAACACCCTTGGACTATTTGCTAAATCCATGAGATCCCTTATGTGTATACATGTTCCAAATAATACAGAGATGCAACTGGTAGATGTTATGAGAGAGGACTTTGCAGCTGACTTCAGCCAAAATCTGAATATTGAGAGATGTATAATGAGGGGAACAAGCAACATTCTGGAAATATTAGGAGAGTATATTAAAAGGATACCTTGAATAATGTTCTAGAGATAGTCATTTCCCATATACCTGCACTGGGTTGCAAGGAATTCAGGAAAAGGCTCCAGCAAGACAAAACTGCAAATTGCATCAAGCCACATCACACTTGCCAAATTGGGAATCCCTGTGGGGCCATGTTTGCAAAAACATTGTACACAATGGTGAACAAGGCAAAGTCCCAACAGCTCAGGAAACAGATTATCAGAAAGGAAGTTAATGACCTGAAGGCTTATGCTGCAAAGTTTTACACAGAAGAACAATCTAGATCACTCATGCCTGGGGAAAAGAAGAAATTGTCATGTCAAATCTGTCAAGATGCATCAGATGCTCACTTCATGACAACAGGCAGACACTTTTCACTCTCTCACAAAACCTTAATCCATCATGCACAAGGTGGTGTGACTTTGACTGAGTCCAATAGAAAGAAAAGTTGGTTATCAGAGGAAGAACAAAAGACTATAGTGGATTTTGCAATTGACATTGCACAGCGTGGATTTCCACTTAGTCCACAAAGGTTAAAGGACCACACTGAGGCTATACTGTATTACAACACAGGTTAGGGGATAGCTTTCCAGAAGGACGGCTTGGCAAGGATTGGGCAAGCCACTTTGTCACAAAACAAAAGAATCATCTTGGCATGTACTGGTCAAGCATGCTAGATGGTTCTCATGGCCGTGCTGTGAATCTGATCACAAAGGAGGAGTACTTCAGGCTGTTATTGCCATTTTCAGCACACTTGGCGGAGCTTGGATTCCACCCAAATCGGCGCAGAAACCCCCTCTAACATGCAGGATGAATATCTCCTTCAAAACAGCTTCAATTAATATGAAATTTATTGTCCCCGAATTGCCTGAATGAGGGCTAGGCAGCCCCATTGTTTTCATGAGATTTGAGTGAGAATTGGTGGAGCTGGACTCAAGCCACCTCCACATGTGTATTAGATGAATTACAACTCAAAATCATGGTCAATATCTATTATTTTTCCCTCATGTTGTACCCATGGGCTGTCTTGAGGCAGCCCCATAGTGTTTTTGACTCAAGTGTTGTGGTGTGCAATGTTGTTTCCAGTGCGATTGGAGTCGCGGCCAGCCACTCATCACCCCTCTTGCCTCTCAATTCTGACCATCCTTCTTGTTTTTCACAGACAGAGAGGAGTGGGTTGCAAAGAGGGGTCCTATTCTGAACTCTTTCTACTACAGAGTAGCTAGGGTGTTTTTATATACAGGACAGAGGTACTAGAGATGAATGGCATGAAAGTGAATCAAGACTGGTTGAGACGGTCGAGGTGGTCATGAAAGGCTTGAGATGCGAACATGTCTAGTGTGCCGAGGTGTGCATGCGCGCATGGTCGGTGGCGAGGGCTGGGCGATGCGATCGAGGTCTTGATGTTGCATGCGAGATGGCTTGTGGTGTGCGGTCGGTGGACTGCCTGGAACGAGAGGGAGGTGGCAAGGGATGAAAGGGAGCTGAGGGTGTCAGTCTCATGTCGTGTCGTGTCACATTTTCGCATGTGATTTCGAGGCCAGCCATAATCTTCCTTACACCTCCTGGGGGCTTGAAACTTTGACCGTCCTCGGTCAAGCGTCTGAATGCGAGTGTTTTGAGCCTTTCACGTCTGAATTGAGGCAGCGGTCACGGCTGCTTGTGCTGTGGAAGACGCGAAGGCGGTGATCGGCGATGGCGATGACGGAAGAGGCAAGGGCAATGGGAAACATAGGCGATGGAGACGAGGGCGGCAGTGACGAGATGGCAGCTGCGTGGTGGTGGTGTTGTCTTGTGGTGGTGGCGGCATGGTCGTCTCCATTGCAGGTGGTGGCAGCAGGCATGGACGAGGAGCGAAGGTGTAGGCGGTGAGCATGAGTTCGTAGATAGAGACGTAGGTGGCAAGGACTTGAGAAAGAGGATGCATGGGGCAGCTTGCGCGGGGGTGGGATCTGTCGTCTTGCGGTGGCGGTGGCGGGGTCGTCTCCACTGCAGGTGTCGGCAGCAGACGTGGGCGAGAGCACGCAAATGGATGGGGAGGCGATGTGGGAGGCGGCATGCAGTGTGCTGTTGGCATTGGCGACTGCTTCTCCTGCGGCAGCGGCTTCTGCTCCTGTTGTGGCGTGTTGTGGCTAAGTTTGTGGCCGAGGCCTTCTTGGTCTTCTGGGGTGGTGCTGGTGGCAAGGGGTTGCAACGGTGCGGCGGTGCTGGTGTTGCGCAAAACTACTAAAGTGGTGGCTGAGACTGAGAAGACTGAGACTGAGACTGAGAAGACTGAGGCTGAGACTGAGAAGGTGGCGGCGGACTGAGCTGGTGCAACAGTGGAGGCGGACGGGGCAGAGGCAATGACTGATGGCAACACAGGGGCGACAGCGGCTGTGGCTGACAAGGGCGTGGCAGCGGTGGCTTGTGAGACGGTGGTGGAGACGGCGGCGTGTGGCGCTAAGACGTCGGTGGCTGAGGCTGAGGCTATGGTGGCGGCTGATGAGACTAAGGCAGCTGGCAAGGCTAAGAGCACGGTGGTGGCAGTTGACTGATCTGAAGCTGGGGCAACGGAGACAGCTGGCAAAACTAGGGGCGTGGTGGCGGCGGCTGAGACTGAGAAGGCTGAGGCTGAGGGCAGGGTGGAGACGGCAGCGGCTGGCGATGCTGGTGCTATGACGGACTGGGCTGAACTGACGAGTATGGACGAGGCTAAGACGGAGACTGATGCGAAGTCGGTGGCTGGCACGACTGAGGCTACTGTGGCGACGGATGAGGCAACAGACGAGACTGAGGGCGACAAGACGACTGAGGGCACGGGAGCAGATGAGACGAAGGCGGGGGTGGCAGACAGCGCTAAAACGTCGGTGGGCGAGGTTGAGATGGTGGTTGTGCATGGAGCTGAGACAGTGGCCATAGCAGGCAACACTGAGGGCGCGGGAGCTGGTTGGGCTAAGATGGGGACAGTGGCAATAGGCGATGTCACGGCTGAGGCTATGGTGGTGGGGACAGATGAGGTGGCGACGATGGCAAATGCGAGCAATGCTGGGACGGCGAGGGCAGGTGGAGCCGAGGCGATGATGGCTGGCGAGTCAAGGATGGCGGTGGTGCACAAGGTGATGGGAACAGTGGATGAGGTGGGAACCACAGGGACGATGGGCAAGGCAGGCGAGGCAGAGGCGATGGTGCACGATGTAGGGACAGAGGCTGGAGTGGGCATGGGCGCAGGGTATGTGTATGGTCAGAATGGAGAGGTAAGAGGGGCAATGAGTGGCTGGCCGTCACACCGATCACACTGAAAACAATGTTGCACACCACAACACTTGAGTCAAAAACCCTATGGGGCTGCCTCAAGACAGCCCATGGGTACAACATGAGGGAAAAATAATAGATATAGACCATGATTTTGAGTTATAATTCATCTAATACACATGTGGAGGTGGCTTGAGTCCAGCTCCACCAATTCTCACTCAAATCTCATGAAAACAATTGGGCTGCCTAGCCCTCATTCAGGCGATTCAGGGACAATAAATTTCATATGGATTGAAGCTGTTTTGAGGGAGATATTCATCCCGCATGTTTGAGGGGGTTTCTGTGCCGATTTGGGTGGAATTCAAGCTCCGCCAAGTGCGCTGAAAATGGCAATAAAAGAGGGAAGAGAATTGCATACCATGGTGCAGATGAGACAGGGATACAGTCAGGGATAGGTGTGACAGAGCGGGTGATTATACCTGCTGGAGCTAAGATCCAGCATCAGCAGCAAAGTGGAACACAGGAGAATATCACAGTTCTACCCACCATTTGTGCCAATGGAACAACAGTTGCACCTATTGTTATATACAAGGGAGAAGCATTTCAAATGAAGTGGCTCCAAAAAATCCCATTGGATGCTAGGTATGATTCCCAAATGATAATGTAAGGTGACTAACCCCGCTAGCCATGAAGTCACGACAGAATCCCTGTGCCGTTGTAAGGTGAGCCATATCGCTGGCCTCGGAACCACGTGCAGACCACGCGCGATGCGTGACGCTCGACCTCCTCCCACACCTTGCCTCCTTCCTCGCATCGCATCACCCAGTCCTCGCCACCGACCACGTGCACACATCACGCCTCGGCACACACGACGCGTTCGCATCTCAGGCCTTTCACCATGGCCTCGACTGTCTCGACCAGTCTCGATTCTCTTTCATGCCTATCTCCCTTTCATTGCCTTTCATCCTTAGTACTTCTCTCCTGTATATAAAACACCTAGCTACTCTGTAGTAGAAAGAAGAGGAAGAATACAGTCTTCTTGAGTTCCCCTTACCTTCAGTCAGAAACAACTGCACGTGAGTGATCTTGCTCTCCTCTCCTCTCCTTCTCTTCTCCCTTCCTCCTCCTTACATTCCTCTTGCTCTTGGGTCAAGACAACCGTCTTTGGATCGCCGTCCAGCCCCACGAGCTCTGCGCACCCTGGTTTGGCTCGCTTCACCATGAAAACGTACTTCCACGCCTCGCACCTCCCTCATCCACATGCCCTGGTCTCTCTTCTCTTTTTCTCTTTCTCTTTCAACAACTCTCATCCCACAAAAGCCCAAGTAGCGCCAACAATACCCCGAACGACATCTCCACCGTTGCTCCATGCCAATCAGCGCCCGCACTACGCCCTGCCTTTCACCCACTCCTATCGGTTTTCTTTCATCCTCTCCACATGCCTTACATTGCCACTCCGTCCTTCTCATTTCTCCTTTATCGCTTTCGCCTCGCCGCCTCACCTCCTCCTCTATGTTCTCCCATCTCCTTTCATCGACATCTCGACCCCGTCTTGACAATCTCGAACCTCTTTCATCCCATGCACTGTCAAGACTCACTGTTGAACTATCCAGTTCAAGAGCGAGGGATAAGCTCGAAGACAAGTCGATAGACGTCCAAGACTGCGTGGGCAAGAAGTAGAGTCCAGAGTAGTAACAGATACCAGAGAGGTATTGTTACTGTGAGAGTCGAGCAATCATGCAGAGAAGAGGCCAGGGTAGTCACAAGGGGATGGTCCTTAAAGGAGTATCCCAGGGTTGGAGAGTGCCGTAAACAAATGGACAGTCTGAGGACTGTCCGCTACTTTATTGAGCGCTTATATACTACAAGAGAACTGCTAAATAGGGAACAAGTCATAACCTTGTTATCAAGCACAATAGAGTGATGAGTAAGAAGTCGGAGGACGCTTGCTGAGCATGCTCAGTCATGCTCAGTAAGCTGCTGAGTAAGAAGGCTCCTCTTGATGAGTAAGAGCTTCCCTTGTCCACGTGTTCACTGCTTTAGTGCACGTGTGAGCACCTGATTCATTTCCTGTTAGTTAGTTTAGGGCCGGTCATTTGAGGACTTGTAGTTTGGTTAGGGGATAGTGTTATCTTATAAGGCCCTTATATAGTTCTATTAGGGTTTCTGGAGTCGACCCTAATACTTCTATTAAGGTCCTTAGTATTGCCTTATAGTTTGTTCTATAGTTATTAGAGTTGGTCTAATAACGCGTTGTAGGGCCTTTGATACTACGTTAGTGCCTATAGTAGAACTTCTAGGGTCGTTCCAAAGGGTCTTTAGGAAGGCCCTAATACTGTCTTTTGTTGTTAAAAGGGTTGCCTTTAAGTGGGGCTTGTTGTATGTCGATTGTGCCGAGAATCGCTCGCGCAACAATGCACGCGCGATATTGTGGACACCTCTACTCACCCCTTTTGCTCGTGTGAACAGGGTGACACCATGGAGGCTGGGTTTCCTCCTATAAGGAAGGGTCCTTCAAGGACCCTCTCCGAAGAATGGTTCATGACACGCACACGCCCTAGGCCGCCTGATACCGTCGTGTCCCCCCGCGTCTCCTCAACCGCCCCTCACAAGTCTCGACTGCCTTTCACCAAGCGTCATGCCGAATGCAATCGTACTTCGCTTCGCACCCTTGCTGCCATGTCCTTGCCTCATGGAAATTCCTCAGGAGTTTTAGTTCAATTTTGAGCGTCAGGTACTGTACTCATGGCTTCGTTTCCTTTTACTCAGTTACTACACTACCCCCTCATTCCTTTCATACTTCGATCGGCCTTTGACTCAACTCCATATGCGTTCTCCTTTTGTGTTCTCCCCCGGTCTCATGCTCCCTGTTTTGAGGTCCCCTTCTCCCCTTGACACAAATTCATTCAAATAGCATAGATTGTCGCTCGTATTCGACAGGAAAAATGGATCCCTCTGACCTCCTTCATTCTGTTTCGATCCGTCTCAAGCGCAAAAGAGAAAAGCTTGCCAGCGAACGACGTCGCTACATCTCTTCTCCCCTCTATTGATCTCTATCGTCGTGTTTATCCCGTCGCTTTTCAGCTGTCCTCTAAGTCTCGCAGATCTTCATCTTCGCCCTTCCCTACTCTTGTTCAACTCCACCACTCGCCTCTCCCCCTTTGCCTTTGGTCCATCCCTCCCTCCTCTTTTCCTTGCTCTCAGGCAGAAGACATTTGCTCCGGACTACCGTCCTGCCCCATGAACTCAGCGTGCCCCTGGTTTGGCTCGCTACAATAAGCTCATTAGAAGCTCATTCTGGTCTAGAATGGGATATCAGAAAAAAGGTTATACATCGGGTGAGATCAGTGTGGCATGGCTCAAACACTGGGATACACAAACAAAAATGAAGGCAGATGGCAGGACTCGACTCCTCATCATTGATGGTCACAGTTCTCATTACACCCTTCGCTTCCTGGAGTATGCACGGGACAACAGCATTGTTGTACTGTGCTATCCCTCCCATTCTACTCATGTCTACCAAGGTCTCGATGTCGTCATCTTTAGTGTCTTGAAATGGGCCTGGAGCGATGAACAAGACAAGTTTGAAGCACAAGGACCTGCAGTGACCAAACTGAACTTCATGGCAGTCTATGCAAAGGCACACGTCCATGTGTTCACAGAGAGTAACATTCAGGTGGCCTTTGTGAAGACTAGAATTGTGCCATTTAACCCCAATGTTGTTACCGCAGAGATGATGGCCCCTAGCCTTGAGATGTCAAGGATCAGTCTTCTCCCACTCGGACTTGCTAGCCCCATCCGTGAACTTGTTGATTTGATCTCTCACCACAACGCCCGGAAGCAGAAATGACAGGAGATGGAAACTGAAGTAGGAACACCTGAGATGGCTCCAGAATCACCAGATATGTCATACACACCTGTGCGACGTGCAGTTGCTTCATTAGCAACAACATCTTCATCATTTCTAGTATCAAACTCACCCATTCTGTTGACGTCAAGGTTGCCACACATTTTCACCATCACCATGTCACCTACAAGGCAATGAGATGTGATGATCTTGGACATGGCACCAAGTGTCATGAACTATTTCTTGGAGAGGGCCCTTGAAGGACCCTTCCATATGAGAGGAAACCTGGCCTCTATGGTGTCACCCTGTTCACACAGACAAAAGGGGTGAGTAGAGGTGTCCACAATATTGCACACATATTGTTGCGCGAGCGATTCTCGTCACGATTGACATACAGCAAGCCCCACTTAATGGCAACCCTTTTAGCAATAAAGGACAGTATTATGGCCTCCCTAAGGACCCTTTAGGATGACTCTAAGTGCCCTACAATAGGCACTAACACAATACTAAAGGCCCCACAATGTGTTATTAGACTAACTCTAATAACTATAAAGCAATACTAAGGACCTTAATAGAAGTATTAGGGTCGACTCTAAAGACCCTAATAGAACTATATAAGGGGCCTTATGGGCAACTCTATTCCCTGAACCAAACTACAAGTCCTCAAATGACCAGCCCTAAACCAACTAACAGCAAATGAATTGGGTGGTTCACATGTGTACTAGAGCAGTGAACACATGGACAGTAAAGGCTCTTACTCATCAAGAGAAGCCTTCTTACTCAGCAGCTTACTGAGCATGACTGAGCATGCTCAGTAAGCATACTCCAACTTCTTACTCATCCATCTATTGTGCTTGATAACAAGGTTATGACTTGTTCCCTATTTAGCAGTTCTCTTGTAGTATATGAGTGCTCAATAAAGTAGCGGACAGTTTTCAGACTGTCCATTTGTTTACGGCACTCTCTGTCCCTGGGATACTCCTTTAAGGACTGTCCCCTTGTGACCATTCTGGCTTCTTCCCTGCATACCTGCTCGACTCTACCAGTAACTATACCTCTCTGGTATTTGCTACTGCTTTGGACTCTACTTCTTGCCCATGCCATCTTAGACATCTATCGACTTGTCTTCAAGCTTACTCCTTGCTCTTGAACTGGATTGTTCAACAGTGAGTCTTGACACCAAGCACAGATTTAGAGGCAAAGCTACAGGAAGCATTACATGCCAGCACATGCAACAGTGGAGGCACAGAAGAGAAGAAAGTGATGCAAGGGATGCAAGCACAGACTGTCTTGCATTCCATGTACCTAGAGGGCATGTTGGACCAATTGCAAGCCTAGGAGGAGAAGAAATTGAAGAGAAAGACTGGAAAGATCAACATGGATGGCCAGACAACAATTCTAATGCAAGATGACATTGTTGCAGGTGTCCAGGAATGGCAAGATGGTCAGGATAAAGCTGTTGAAGAAGCTGCAGTGAAGAAAAAGGCAAGAGTGAAGTATACCACAGCAATGGAGATCTGGAAAGTACAAGGGATGGATCGAAAGGGGTGGAATGTGGTCTTGAAAGGTGGATGGGACAAGGATGTGAAGAAATGGACAATTGAATGAGACAATGCAAAATATGAGCACTGCAAGCCAAGATGGACAAAGCCAAAGATGCCAGTTATGGAGAAGGCCCTTTGAAAACCTTTGTTGGTGAATTTTAGCACTGAAGACTCTGACAGCAATGAGGAGGACAACAATGATAACGACTTGGAACCTGAGATGTCAGTAGATAATGATCTAGATAGTGATTGGTAATCACCCAATTTGGGAATCACACCCTGATGTGACTTGGGTCAATGACCCAGTTTCGACTGATAATGACTTTTTGGACTGATTGCATTCATTGTGTACTGCAACATTGCTCAATAGTGGTTCTTAGGTTCTCAAAATATGACTGATTTGTATTACATGGATACTGTCTACTTAAAATATCTATCTGTGGTCTGTTACCAATTTCTGGGGATCATAAACATTTGGTTGTCCCAAAGAGGCATGAATGACTGTACATCACTCCTGTCACTCCTGGAAAATCCCAAAATCAAAGTTCAAGTTCAAGATTCAAGAATTCTTGGTTGGTAAAAGGGGCCTTTCAAGGTTGTCACCTCATACCCAGTCAACATATGCCTAGAACTACCAAATACATGGAGAATATACCCTGTCTTCCACAATTCCCTGATTAAGCCATATAAAGATCCAACTGCCCACAGCCCCAACTTCAAACAACTGCTGCCTACTGTAATAGAAGGGGAGGAACAATATGAAGTGGATAAGGTCCTAGCCTTCAGACAGTCCCCAAACTGTAGAGGTAATCAATGCCTAGTCCAATGGAAAGGGTACCCCATAGCAGAGAACACTTGGGGGCCCGCATCTAACCTAATCAAAGCCAAAGAGGCTGTAAAGGCCTTTTACTGGCAGTACCTGTCAAGACTCACTGTTGAACAATCCAGTTCAAGAGCAAGGGATAAGTTCAAAGATGAGTTGATAGACATCCAAGATGGCATGGGCAAGAAGTAATGTCCAGAGCAGTACCAAGTACCAAAGAGGTATGGTTACTGGTAGTGTCAAGCAATTATGCAGGGAAGAGGCCAGAATGATCACAAGGGGATGGTCCTTAAAGGAGTATCCCAGGGGTAGAGAGTGCCATAAACAAATGGACAGTCTGAAGACTGTCCGCTAGTTTATTGAGTGCTTATATACTACAAGAGAACTGCCTAATAGAGAACAAGTCATAACCTTGTTATCAAGCACAATTGATGGATGAGTAAGAAGTTGGAGTATGCTTACTGAGCATGCTCAGTCATGCTCAGTAAGCTGCTGAGTAAGAAGGCTTTTATTGATGAGTAAGAGCCTTTACTGTCCATGTGTTCACTGCTTTAGTGCATGTGCAAAGCACCTGATTCATTACTGTTAGTTAGTTTAGGGCCGGTCATTTGAGGACTTGTAGTTTGGTTCAAGGAATAGAGTCCCTTATAAGGCCCCTTATATAGTTCCATTAGGGTCTTTAGTATCCTGTTAGTGCCTTTTGTAGAGCACTTAGAGTCATCCTACAGGGTCCTTAGAGAGGCTATAATACTGTCCTTTATTGCTAAAAGGGTTACCATTAAGTGTGAACAGGGTGGCACCATAGAGGCTGGGTTTCCTCTACTAAGGAAGGGTCCTTAAAGGACCCTCTCTGGGAAATGGTTCATTGTTGTAATTTACCCTTATCGGTTCATCCAGAATCCCTCTCATTATTGTTCTTCTTTGTCACCTTGTCCCCTTGGTTACCATTTCGTCCCTTGATGGCAATCCCTTATTGTTTCATCTGTTGCGTTCCATTAGTTGTGTTTCACTTATTGTGTTTCACCTATTGTGTTTCACTTATTGTGTTTCACTTATTGTGTTTCACCTATTGTTGAGTTACTTTTGCTATTGGTCTACCTTTATCTATTGTTCTGCTTATGGTACTGTACAGCCTCGCTACATACAGTATTTAAGCGCCTGTAGAAGCTGGGGAATGCCCCAAGCTTAGCTTTGTCCCATTTCCTGTCGCATCCCTTTGCCCTGTACTGTCTCCCAAATCACAACTTGTGTTGTGCTGGCTTATACTCTGCTTGACTTGAGCTCATCACAAGGAACCTTCATGTTCCTCTTCCTCTCTGCTTCTCCCTCACCATCCTCCTCTTCTGTGAAACCAGGAGATCAACTCTGTCTGCGGATTAGGTCATCCTTGACTTAGTCTTGAGACGCTAAATCTTTGATCCGGTCTCTTTGAGCCAGCCCCACTGAACCCTTGAACCAAGTCACAGGGACTTGGCCCCCCATTGAACCTTGAGCTAACGCTCTTATGGCCGCGACGCCGTAACATTCATGCCAGTACCCAACAATGCCTAAGCCTTATAACATAGTTGCAGGAGCAACTAGGTCATAAAGAGGGGATGAATGTCATGAACCATTTTCCAGAGAGGGCCCTAGAAGGACCCTTCCTTATTAGATAAAACTCAGCCTCTATGATGCCACCCTGTTCACATGGACAAAAGGGCAAGCCCTACTTAGTGACAACCCTTCTAGCAATATAAATCAGTATTATAGGCTCCCTAAAGACCCTTTAGGATGACCCAAGGTGCTCTACAATAGACATGAACAAAGATACTATAGGCCCTATAACGTGTTATTAAACTAACTCTAATAACCTTAGAACAAACTATAAGACAGAACCACAAGTCCTCAGATGACCAGCCCTGAACTAACTAATGGTAGATGAATCAGGTGCTTTGCACATGTACTAAGCAGTGAACATGTGGACACTAAAAGCTCTTGCTCATCGATAGGAGCCATCTTACTCAGCAGCTCACTGAGCATGACTGAGAATGCTCAGTAAGCATACTCCAACTTCTTACTCATCCATCAATTGTGCTTGATAACAAGGTTATGCCTTGTTCCCTATTTAGCAGTTCTCTTGTAGTATATAAGTGCTCAATAAAGTAGTGGACAGCCTTCAGACTGTCCATTTGATTTGTGGCACTCTACTACTGGGGGTACTCCTTTAGGACCACCCTATCTAGCACACTCTGGCTCTCTCCTTCCATGATCACCTCTCACAACCAGTACCAGTTCCACTCTGGTACTTGTTACTTGTTTGGACCATACTCTTTGCCAACTTTGTCCTTGAACTCAGTTGACTTGCCTCTGAGCTCTTACCTCGCTCTTGAACAGGATTGTTCAACAGTGAGTCCTAACATTTCTGGATAAGATAATGGCAGAAGAGGATTTTTGATAAGCCCAAGGTCAATGGCCAGACTTAGGGCAGCAGTAACTCACACCATGTACATTAGGAGAATTGCGACTATGAACATCCCTTTTTTGTTTCACACAGCATGAGGAGTGGCCACAGAAAAGGCTCTATTAGGCAGTGGAGCAACAGAAAACTTCCTGGATGAAGAAACTTGGAAAAGACTAGGAATAGGAAGACAAGACCTTTGAGAACCAATGATGGTTTGCAATGTGGATGGAACTGAGAACAAGAATGGGGAACTAAAACACTTCAGTTGGCTCAGGATCCATTATAACAAATGGAACAAGTTACAAAAGTTCTATATCACATCCTTGGGAGGATACCGAGTTATATTAGTTGTCAAGACATGTACTGCTGATCACTAAGGACTCAGGAGCAGGTGGGCAAGGGTCGGAACAGATGATACACAGCATAAACGGCGTTGAACAGGAGGACAAGCCAAATGACGAGGAGGTACCAGATGGGGATTGGTAGGTGTTGCAAGAGACAGAGGCGAAGACTAGAGGCCAGTGTAGCGAGGGGGCTTTAAACAAGGCGGTCATTGAAGAGTACCTTGGAGGTGAGGGGAATCTTTAGACTGAGTAGTTGTGGGGGAGTACCCAGGAAGATGAGAGTATCACAAATGGACAGTCTGATGACTGCAATGCTTCATTGGGGCTTATATACAGTGAACAGGGTCGATTACAAAGAACTGGAACTATTCTAGACCCTTTGGTACCATCCAATAGGACTACAGAGGCATAAACTTGCTTGTGTCAGGTTTCAGGCTTACTGAGCGCATTACTGATCATTGTGGAGTGATGACATCATTATGATGTCACTGTGGAGTGCTTAGTGAGCCTATGAGGTCACTGTGGAGTCACTCAGTCAGCCATGATGTCATTGGAGCTTTGATGATGTCAGATGAGTTATGCAACAGTTTCTAAGAGTTTGTGCCACTGTTTTGGGTTCTTGGTGGCCGGGTGGCCATGTGGCTGCCACACAATGATTACCCGATTAGGAAACTGGTGCCTGGTTGTGTTATAGTGCCTTTGCAATAGCGATTACTTGCACCACAGGAGGGGTAGCCCAAGAAATGGAAGTGAGTTGGCAATGCAAAGTGAGAGAGGTCTCTCTTGAGTGGATTAGGACAATATATGGCCAGGACCTGGCCTTGGTTTGTAACATTAGTATACTCCTTTCTTTGGGAATTCAAACCAACTATGGACTGGAAAAAAGGGGAACTGTTACGAACCAAGGCCAGGCCCTGACCGTAGATGGTCCTATTTCACTCAAGACAGACCTCTCTCATTTTGCATTACCAACTCCCTTCCGTTTTCTGGGCTATCCCCCCTGCAGTACAAGATATCGCTATTGCAAAGGCACTATAACACGACCAGGCACCCGTTTCGGGTAATCATCGCATGGTAGCCACATGGCCACCCAGCCACCAAGGACCCGAAACAGCGGCATGAACTCTTAGAAACTGTTGCATAAATCATCTGACATCATCCAGGCTCCAATGACATCATAGCTGACTGAGTGACTCCACAGTGACCTCATAGGCTCACTAAGCGCTCCACAGTGACATCATAATGATGTCATCGCTCCACAATGATCAGTAATGCGCTCAGTAAGCCTGAAACTTGACACAAGCAAGTTTATGCCTTTGTAGTCCTATTGGATGGTACCAAAGAGTCTAGAATAGTCCCAGGTCTTTGTAATCGACCCTGTACATGGTATATAAGCCCCAATGTAGCATGGCAGTCGTCAGACTGTCCATTTGTGATACTCTCATCTTCCTGGGTACTCCCCCGCGACCGCTCAGTCTAAAGATTCCCCTCGCCTCCAAGGTACTCTTCAACGACCGCCTTGTTTAAAGCCCCTCGCTACACTGGCCTCTAGCCTTCGCCTCTGTCTCTTGCAACACCTACCAGTCCCTATCTGGTACCTCCTCGTCGTTTGGCTCGTCCTCTTGTTCAACGCCGCCTTCGCCGCGTACCATCTGTTCCGACCCTTGCCCAACTGCTCCTGAGTCCTTAGTGATCAGCAGTACGTGTCTTGACAGGAACTCAAGGAAGGTTCTTTGTGCCTAGAAAGTGCATGACTCAAGTACCTCAATCTTTATATCAAATCCCTGCAACTAAAAGCAGTTAAGAAATATGGAAAGCCAAGAGAAGACCAACCCATATATATTCACAAGACCAGCCTGGCTCAAGAATGGGCTAGGGATCAAAATTTAAAAACTCAAAAATTAACAGAACAAGACTTTCCTGAAGAATATTGACAACATGGAAAAATCTTTTCCAAGGAGGCCTCTATATGCTTTCCCCCCTAGTAGAGAAGAAGATAAGAAGATAAATTTATTCCCTGATGCTCCTAGATCATTAGATTGCAAGATCTATCCTTTGTCTCAAGAGGAAAAGGAATATTTAAGAGAATTCCTCAAAGAAGAACTGGAGAAAGGATACATCAAACCAGGAGCATCCAATTATATGTCACCTGTATTCTTTATTGGCAAAAAGGACAGTAAAGAGAAAAGGTTGATCATTGACTACAGGAAGTTAAATCAATGGACAATACCTGACAATGACACCTTGGAAAGTATTCAAAGAATCATGGAACAAGTCCAAAATAATGGCCTGTTCTCAAAGTTTGACATAGTCAAAGGGTATAACAATATGAGGATTATGGAAGAAGATCAATTGAAGGTGGCCTTCAAAACACCCATGGGGACTTATATCCTGAAAGTGATGCAGTTTGGGTTAAGAAATGCCCTAGCATACTTCTCACATTCCATGAGAAGAGACTCTTAACCACTGCTTCAGAAATATCCAGAAAATGTTGCCAATTATTTGGATGGCTGGATCATAATGACCCCAAAAGGAACTCATGCCCTACACTCACAAATTGTGCATGAATTTTTAGACTTGATGGTGCAAAACTTGTACTTCCTAAAGGTATCCAAGTGTGAATTTGAGAAAGAATGGATAGAAGTCTTGGGATGGATAGCCAAAGAAGGAAGAATACATGTAGACCCTTCAAAGATCAAAGGGTTGAGCAAATGGCCAAGAGAATGTAAAGACAAAACAGATAAACAGGTGGCCTTGGGAATGATAGGATATCACTGACCATTCATACCAAATTTCTCAACCATAGCTCTGCCTATAACACAGCTACTCAAAAAGGGGGTCCCCTTTCAGTGGATGGACAAATGTTGAGAAGCTCTAGACAAATGAATCAAGGCAGTTACTAGCAATCCAATACTCTGGCAGCTGAATTTTAAGAAACAGTTCTTCTTGGATGTTGATGCTTTGTCTTATGCCCTAGGAGCCATTCTCTATCAATATGACGAAGACCAAATAAGAAGGGAGGTGGGGTACTACTTATGAACCTTGAATTCAGCAGAACAGAATTATTGTTACAGTGTCGCAGCCATTAGAGTGTTAGCTCTCAGAGTTCAGTGGGGCCAAGTCCCTGTGACTTGGTTCAAGGTTTCAATGGGGGCCGGCTCAAAGAGACTGGATCAAAGGTTTAGTGTCTCAAGACTTTAAGTCAGACAATGACTCAGCCTGCAGACAGAGTCGATCTTCTGGTTTCACAGAAGAGGAGGACAATGAGAGAGAGGCAGAGGAGGAAAAGGAACACAAGGGTTCCTTGAGGTGTGCTCAGGTCAAGCAGAGTATAGGCTGGCACAAGCAAGTTGTGATTGAGAGGGAGTACAGGGCAAGGGATGCAACAGGAAATGGGACAAAGCTGAGCTTGGGCATTTCCCAGCTTTTTACCAGTGCTTAAATACTGTATCTAGTGAGGCTGTACAGTACTATATGTAGAACAATGGATAGTGACAAGCCAATAGCAAAAGGAACTTGAACAATAGATGAAACACAATAGATGACATGACAAGCATCAGCATCAAGGGATGAAACAGTAACTGAGGGAACAAGGATGGTGTAGGAAAAATAGGAACAAAGGTTAGTTACAAGAACAAGGGGAAATCACAACAATTATGCAGTATGGGATAGAGAATTCCTGGCACTGGTTGGTGCTCTAATGAACTGGAGGCATCTTCTACTTGGATTGCCCCACAAAGTGGTGGTCTACACTGATCACAAGAATCCGATGTATTATCAAGAACCTCCAAAACTAAGGGACCAGGTAGCAAGATATCTTCCTATAGTGGCACAGTACAATCTAGAGCTGTGACACCAACCAGGAAAAAGGAATAGAGCAGATGGACTATCATGAAGACCAGACTATAAGTCTAATGTTCCAGAAAAGGAGGAAGTCACCACTCTGCCAGATGAATTATTTGTTCAAGTTCTAGAAATTACCGCTATGGAAGAAAGGGTCAAGCTTGACCAAAGAAAGGAAGAAGAAACAGGACTACTGAGACAATGGAAAGACAACTATGATCTAAAGATGGTCAATGGACAATGGAGGAAGGACACAGCTTTGGTGGTGACAGGAGGCATGGAAGCATATCATATCAAGCAATCCTTTGAGAATACCATGATGGACCAACAGCAGAACATCCAGGGATGTGTAAAACCTATACTGCAATAAGAAGAGACAAGTTTTAATTTCATGCCATAGCTCACAAACCATGCTGTAGGCACAAAGTGCAGCTTGCAAGCCATGCCATAGGCATGAAATTAAAACTTGTCAGGGGCTGCACCCCTGAACCCCTGCCATCACTTGGGTGTAATTGCTCTGGTGTAATCACTCAGGTGTAATCCTACTTGTTTAAAGCCTCTTTGCATAATCTTTTTTTTGCTTAAATAGAATGTAATCAACTCATCACTATGTATAATCTTTGCTTCATAAACAGAGAGGACATCTATTCTTTGTTGCAGCTTCAAAAATATATCTCTATGTGGTAAAGTAGAACAAACAATTGTTGAGATCTGCACTGCTCAGAGTCTCAGGTGCGTTGTGATATGATCACAACTTGGATGCGTTGACGCATCGGGTCACCCAGACTGGGCATCACCGGCTCAGCTCATACGCTGCAGCACATGTTAGTTATACTGATAGAGTGATTTAGGACAATTGGTAGCTACTTACAACTGATCCTTGGACTTACTTAGTGATCCATGATAGTAGTTAACTGTACTGCATCCAGTGGTGGTCTCAGATACTTAAGAATGCCACAAAGTACGTAGATCACTTCAGTTTTGTGTCAACCAAACTGAAGTGAGTATTTACACTATGATATCTTATCTCACAGTACTGATCACACATTGTAGCTATTGTCTGATAGGTACATTATTTATATGAGTTTTGTGTCAACCAAACTGAACTATTGTCTGATAGATCTGCCTGCAATCTTATCATCTGCTGCTATCTAATCACACATACTGCACCTATCTTCAACAGGTTATGGGACCTGCCCATATCTAAAATCCACAGAGATCACCACACATGTTTATTCCTATAACACCTCCCTTCCCTACAAACCTCTGTTATCAGATGACATCTTACTCCCTTGGTCCTGGAACCAGAGGATTGACGCACACGCAGTTACATCACACATCAAAGAAACTGATTTGATCTCTAATTGATCTGGCTATAATTGCTCCACTGGTCCAGATTGGCAATTCACCCTATTACATCATATGGCACCCATATTCACTATCCCTTCGGGAACACCCCTGGAGATCTTAGATTCATCAAATTGGACTACTTGGTCATTTTTCTTTGAGGCCATTACCTGAATTATTGCTGTTTTCAGCACACTTGGCAGAGTTTGAATTCCACCCAAAACGGTGCAGAAAACCCTCTCAAACATGCGGGCCGAATATCTCCCTCAAAACAGCTTCAATTCACATGAAACTTATTGTCCCTGAATCGCCTGAATGAGGGCTAGGCAGCCCCATTGTTTTCATGAGATTCAAGTGAGAATTGGTGGAGCTGGACTCAAGCCACCTCCATATGTGTATTAGATGAATTACAACTCAAAATCAGGGTCTATTTCTATTATTTTTCCCTCATGTTGTACCCATGGGCTGTCTTGAGGCAGTCCCATAGTGTTTTTGACTCAAGCATTGTGGTGTGCAACGTCGTTTCCCTCATATTGTGTGACAGTAGCACAGTCGTGTGCTGGGAAGGAGCCCCCCCAGGAAGTGCACACCTGAGCCCATGGGGCGGTGAAGTGTGTCCAAGAATGCAGAATGACTTCATAAGACTGAATCTCCAAAGAGGAGGAGCACCTAGCAGGAACGCAAGAACACGTTTGTTCATTCGACTGCACTCAGGTTCACACAGATGATAAGGGAACAACAGGGCAACTTTATTCAACATGGTAGCAGATACAGGTTAGAACTAAGGCTAAGGGACAGGAAAAGCACAAAAGACAGGCATATGAAAGGAAATCTAGACATGAGAAGGGGACCGAAGCTGGACGACGCGAGGTATTGAGTCATGGTCTCCAGCGGCTGTGGTAGTGGCATGTGGCAATTTTTGAAGGATGGCTGAGGCCAGGTGTGGTGATGAGGGGTGTGGTTGAGTCGCGACACAAGGAGGGGGAGACGATGCAAAGGAGAGGCTGGAGGGGGGATAGAGAGAGTGCTGGTGGGTGGTTGCTTGGGTGCTGATGGCGCTGCCGAACGTGATTGCGGGTGGGACGATTGGAGAACTTGGATGGCAGATGCGAGGTAGAGGAGCGAGGGGGTTGTGGAAGTAGAAAGGGAGAGGGAAGACAGCGGCAGGCTGGGAAATGGACGCATAGGCGGCGTGCAGATCTCTGACTAACAAAATGAGAGTCTAGTAAAAAAGGGGAGAAAAGCATACTGAAATGTACAGTAGCAACACCATCCAATGGCAACGAAGACAGCGGCGTGGTATGGGGCTCTTCGGCTGTGCGTTGGGACTTGTCGGGGCATGGTGAAGGCGGGGGCATTGAGGGCGAGGGCGTGCGGTGGTTGATGGGGGCGAGGGTGCCACAAAAACTGCCTGCTCTGCGGTATAGGTGGTGCCAAAGGTATACCGATACTGAAGGCGCAGGTCCTCGTTGCGCTCTAGTGCATTTTTGCTCGGCTGGGCAAGTCAGTGCACTTGAGTTCACACTCAAGGTGAAATGACTTACCTTCTTCATGGTGAAGCCACTCCTTTCTCAGGGTATGCCATATAGTCATCAATGACACCTCATGTTAGGATTCTTGTGTTCTCCGACTGTCACCTGTTCACTGACTCAACTATGATTACTCACATGTCTGCTTACGGATCTGGCTTACTGATTGCTGACTGATTGCTTACTGATTGCTGACTGATTGCTTACTGATTGCTGACAGATACTAGGAAAGAATGACTCACGCGTGAGTCATTCTTAACATTCTTGAATTGCGCTCTCTGTATTTGGATACTACTGGGTCTCAGCTATGTGCACCCCGAGCTTCATACAAATCGGATCAGTAGTTATTGAGATATCGTATAAATAGTCTGTGGTACCAAGAAGTCGAGCCTTACGCTCGACTTATACTCTAACAAGATAATCATCTTGTCTATCAATCTAAACAAACATTCTAGTGCAGACTCTAAGTGAAAGAGGCCCCTCTCTTTTCTACATCTAATCTTCCTGAGATAATATCAAAGGGTTCGAAGTCTAGTGCTTGAACTATATCAAGCAACTCTTCCACTAAAAAGAGTCAGTACTAAGATCTGTCGGATCTTAACACCTCAACGCCAGTCCTTTCTCTTAAAATATCTCTCAGCTTGTCAAGATAGGCATCCGGAGTATAGACGATGGTGCCTTGATGAAACTAGCCAATATGCGCCACAGAACGAACTAGAGAATGTGGGGAACTCACTTGTACTTCCTGCATTGTAAGGATTCTATTTGCTGGTTGGAGTAGACTGTTTGGGCGATTGGCTGTTCCACAAGATCTGAAATCAGCCACAATGCGCTCTATAGTACGACAAGGAACTCCAGTGTGATGGGTGATATCCTCAAGGGTCAATCTTGAAGACATGTGTAAGATAATCCAGCATGCATCATCAGACAACACACCCGGCCACATGGCATATGTTTAGTTGAGTGTGCGATGAAAAGCGTGATGTAAAGAAAGCGTAAAGCGAGTGCATAAAGAGTCGTGTGGCTTATTCATCAACCGTCCACCTGTCCACTCCTACTCCAGGACAACAACAGGGCATTCTTCCCTTCCCAGAGCTGCTCACCATACCTTGCTCTACCCCTCCATTTCAACCCCCTAAATCCTCATGGGCTTGAAGCAATGTGCTTCAAAACGCTGGCCTGCACCGACACGTACTACTGGCCAAAGGAAGGCTGCCTGAAAAAAAAAACTGGTCGAAATGAAAGTGACAGCTCAGGCACTCCCACTCGACCAAAGGGATCACAACCACGAGCTCAGGCTTCCAAGACATCCCTTCCTGCTATTGATGAGGATGGGGAGGAAGAGTCCTATGCCTATGTAAATGCAGAAGCCTGGGAACTCACCACAGCACAAACGCATGGACCACAAGACATGCAAAATTGTCGCAAGGCGCATGGCCTCAATGTCAACTCACCCACACAGCTATATGGCTGGCCACGAATCACTTACAAGAGTACATATGTGCATATTCCTTTTGTGCCATCTCCTCTTTGTCCTCATATCATCATCATCGTCACCGCCAGCACGCCACCCTCGCCCCCCATCAACTGCCGCACGCCCTCGCCCTCAATGCCCCCGCCTTCACCATGCCCTGACAAGTCCCAACGCACAGCTGAAGAGCCCCGTACCACGCCGCCGCCTTCGTTGCCATCGGATGGTGTTGCTACTGTACATTTCGGTGTGCTTTTCTACTAGATGCTCATTTTGTTAGTCAGAGATCTGCACGCTGCCTATGCATCCATTTCCCAGCCTGCCGCTGTCTTCCCTCTCCCTTTCTACTTCCACACCCCCTCGCTCCTCTACCTCGCATCTGCCATCCAAGTTCTCCAATCATCCCACCCGCAATCACGTTCGGCAGCGCCATCAGCACCCAAGCAACCACCCACCAGCACTCTCCCTATCCCCCCTCCAGCCTCTCCTTTGCATCGTCTCCCCCTCCTTGCGTCGCGACTCAACCACACCCCTCATCATCACACCTGGCCTCAGCCATCCTTCACAAATTGCCACATGCCACTACCACAGCCGCTGGAGACCATGACTCGATACCTTGCATCGTCCAGCTTCGGTCCCCTTCTCATGTCTAGATTTCCTTTCATATGCCTGTCTTTTGTGCTTTTCCTGTCCCTTAGCCTTAGTTCTAACCTGTATCTGCTACCATGTTGAATAAGTTGCCCTGTTGTTCCCTTATCATCTGTGTGAACCTGAGTGCAGTCGAATGAACAAACGTGTTCTTGCGTTCCTGCTAGGTGCTCCTCCTCTTTGGAGATTCAGTCTTATGAAGTCATTCTGCATTCTTGGACACACTTCACCGCCCCATGGGCTCAGGTGTGCACTTCCTGGGGGGGCTCCTTCCCAGCACACGACTGTGCTACTGTCACACGATATGAGGGAAACGACGTTGCACACCACAATGCTTGAGTCAAAAACACTATGGGGCTGCCTCAAGACAGCCCATGGGTACAACATGAGGGAAAAATAATAGATATAGACCCTGATTTTGAGTTGTAATTCATCTAATACACATGTGGAGGTGGCTTGAGTCCAGCTCCACCAATTCTCACTTGAATCTCATGAAAACAATGGGGCTGCCTAGCCCTCATTCAGGCAATTCAGGGACAAAAACGTTCATATGAATTGAAGCTGTTTTGAGGGAGATATTCATCCCGCATGTTTGAGGGGGTTTTCTGTGCCGATTTGGGTGGAATTCAAACTCTGCCAAGTGCGCTGAAAACGGCAATAATGGTTTCCAGCATCATCTTATCAATACAAAGCCCTCTGGAGATAGCACTTGGGACATTGAAGAAGACATACTGTTAGGTGTCTTCCAGCTCCATCTCCAGAAAGACATATATGCAGAGATAAGCGATAACACCAAGTTCGGCACCTGTAAACTCAAGTGGGAACAACTTAAGATTACTTGCATTGGCATCAGACCTATGTCTCTACATAACTCTTGGACCACCCTCATGCATTTTGATCTAGATGACACCAGCCTGATGTTCCCACAACTACAGAAATTGAATGATACTAGGATCACTCTTCAGAACAATGACATGCCTGTCACCGATCTCCAATTCAGTCTCACTCTAATTCAGGCACTACCCAGCTCCTACTCTGGTCTCACATGAGCTATCCTCAGCTCTAATCTTCCAAACAAGCTTTCCCCGAAAGCCATTCAGGAGCACATTCTCAATGAAGAGAGTTGTTGGGCTGGCTCCTCCACTTCTCTTAACAAAGTTGTTCTGGTCAAGAAACAGGATGATAAGAACAAAATAAAATGTTATTATTGCAAGAAAGCTGGTCACAAGAGTCCTCAGTGCTGGAAGAAGAAAAAGGATGAGGAGGAGAAGGCAAAGAAAGAGAGAGAGTCTGGCGCGGACACTAACAGAAAGGTCAACGCGCACATAGTAGAGACTACTGCTACTATTACGGAGATCTTGGATGATGAAAATGACATTCGTATTTCCCTTTACTCGGAGACTAGATTGCGCTGGATGATTGACTCAGGAGCTACCCATCACATCAGTCCATTCCGGACCAACTTCATCACCTATGCTCTGGCCACCGGATCAGTTAACCTTGGAGGTCATGCTATCATCAAGCAGATTGGGACCAGATCTGTATCCATCCTACCATCCGGAGGAATTGGGAAGTTTCCATTAACCCTCACCGATGTCATGCATGTTCCGGAAGCTGACGCACATTACTTCTCAGTCAGCACATTGCTCCAGAGGGGGGGACATATCACTTTTACTCAGAACAGATGCCAAATCTACTACAAAGATTGGAAAGTCGCACAAGGATACCTGGAGAATAACCTATTATATATTGACTTCTCATCTCCAGCCCTACACGTGCAAGCGGGGGTGCTACCGCTCAACATCTGGCATCAGCACATGGGACATATGTCCTCACATGCACTAATCAAATATGCTCATTCCATCAAGGGAATCTTGCTTAGTTCAGCAGATCATGATCAGTCACCTTGCCCCAGGTGTGAACTGGGAAAACAGACATGACTTCCTTTCCTGGCTTCACCTAAGTGATCGGATCGGCATCTACAGATTGTGCATACTGACTTAGCCGGTCCAATGCAGACCTGGTCTATCCAATGCACAACTTATTGGGCAATGTTTATTGATGACTTCTCTCATTATGGGGTAGTGTACTTTCTCAAAACTAAAGATCAGTGTGCTGATGCATTTAAAAAGTATCTCGCGTGGTCAGAAAACCAGACCAACAATAAGATCAAAGCACTACACTCAGATCACAGAGTGGAGTACTTGTCCGGTGCCCTCAGATTGGTCTTAGATCAAAAAGGAATTGAGCATAGATTGACAATGCCAGGGTCACCACAGCAGAATGGCATAGCGGAGAGATGGAACCGGACCCTCAAAGACAAGATGTGTGCTATGCTACATGGTGCTGGTCTTACTCTGGGGTTCTGGGAGCTTGCTACTGACACAGCAGTCCATATCTACAATCACACTCCTATATGCATTCTCCATTGGAACACACCTCACTCCATCAGGATGGATGGACAAGTTCCAGACGTTTCCTATTTCTGCATCTTTGGATGTAAGGTGTATGTACACATGCCTGCTAACAAACGGAAGAAGCTCGATCCGAGATCAGTCGAGATGATTTTCATTGGGTACGAGTCTGGATCTAAGGGTTACTAACTCTGGAATCAATCCATTCAAAAGCTGTTCTTATCACATGATGTCACTTTCAATGAGCGTATGCTGCCTGCTAGGGGAGAACTTACTGACATTCCTCCTCCTGCACAACCCTTGGTCTTCACAGGACCGGTTTCTTTCACTGCCCCACTTCCACACAAACCAGATGGCTGCAGACTTAGTCCTGCACCTCCGGAAACCCCACTAGATCCCAATACACCTAATTCCCTTTACCTTACCCCTCCCACTCAGCCTGTTCCACATACTCCACCGTGCTGCGTTCAGCCTGTGCACCAAGTCCACTTGCACCAGCCTCACTCAGCATTGCCGGGACCATCCTTTGGTCCACCATGTCCACCCTCACCTAGGCATCTTCACCCTAATCTGCATCCTAATCCTAGATTTCTCACTTCTAACACAAATGCAGGGGGGCGCCTATTGCATACAGCACTATTAGCAACGGCAGAGGTGATCACTCTGGCTACATTTCAGGAAGCAATGTCCTTGGACTCTGCCGATCAATGGAGAGCCATGTGTCAATATGAAATTGATGCACTTGCTAAGAATGTTACCTGGGAGCTTGTAGATCTGCCGCCGGGCCATAAGCCGATGCAATCTTGATGGGTGTTTGCATGCAAATCTGATGGTAGATTTCACATGCATTTAGCCACAAAGGGGTTCACCAAAGTGGAGGGGATTGATTATGATGAAACTTTCTCACCAGTTGCCAGATTTGAGTCTTTGAGACTGCTCCTAGCATTGGCCACGCTAGAGGATTGGGAGATACATCAAATGGATGTCAAGTCGGTGTTCCTTAATGGCACACTGGAGGAAGAGATCTACATGGAGCAACCACAAGGTTTCATCACTCTGGACCAAAAAGACAAAGTCTGTCGGTTAAAGAAGGCTCTCTATGGCCTCAAACAAGCCTCGTGCGCATGGAACTTGCAGTTTCATGGAGTTCTCACTGGGCTCAGCTTCACATGCATGCACTCAGATGCTGGGGTTTATCATCACCAAGATGTGGGGTGAACCATAATCATTATCCTCTATGTCAATGATGTCACTATCTTAGGCAATTCACTCTCACTGATTGCAGACATTAAGGCCCATGATACCAACCGAGAATTCCTTGAACCTCAGACTTGAACTTGAATTTCGGGATTTTCTGGGAGTGACTGGTGTGACCAGTGTGATATAAGTGACATCGCATATATGATAAACTAATAGGTTTTTTTTTATTAATAACTTGTCCTGGTCCATGGATATTTGTCCTTGGGAGATATTGATGCCTAGGTAACTAATACAGGTTTGCCAAAAAGCACATTTCTCTGGCTTTAAATATAAGTCATGGGCTTGGAGTGTCTTCAGGACCCTATGTGTCTTGTCATCTACTTCATCCAGGGTTTGCTCCATGATTATTTAATTCAGGAATCAGCAGTAATGGATATGCGTCCTTGATAGTTGCTGTGTTCAGGGCCCTGTAATGAATAGTGCCTGTCTTCAAATGTTTGTCTAGATATTCTTTTAGGGCTTGTAATTCTTTGGGAGTAAGTCAATAAATGCCACAATCACATCAGGTGACTCCTGGTTTCAGATTGATTGCATGGTCCCATGGTTGGTGAGCAGGAATGCATTGGGAAGCTTGTTCATCAAACACCTTTCACCATTTCAGGAATTGGGGAGGAATGAGTTCATCTAGTGTCTTCTGTGGTGTTTCAGATGTTGCTAACTTAGTAGATGTTGTTGATTTTGCTTGTATGTTAATTGTTCCTGGTCTAAAAGCATTGTAGATTTGTTCATCCACACATCGGTTCAATAATCCTTTGGTATCTGGGAAGATTAGTGCAGCAATGCTTGCAAACTTGGGTTCTTCTTCTTCGGGGAAAGTAAGCACTTGTATTTGGTAATTCCGTGTTCCAGATGCAGATGCAATGGTTATACTCAGATGCATGGTAAGGCAGGTTTGGGGGCAATTCTTCAGCGTGATTGTATCATTTGCCCAACCAATATCTGGGTTATGGTGTTGTAGCCAATCTGTTCCTAGAATAATGTCATGATCTCCAATGCTAGTGACAAGGAATTCTGCTTGTTCATCATGGGTAGCGCCTGTGTGTGCTTGAATGCAATGTCTTTGGATAGTGCTAAAGTGTATTAGTCCATTGGCATTTTGTGTTTCATCTACATTTTGTGCAGGCAATGGTTTGGTCATGGTTTGGAGGTGTAGGTGGTGTCTTTGTGCGAATCATTCATGAATTATCATTCCTTCTGCCCCACTGTCAAGTAGGGCTCTTGCACCAATTTCTTTGCCACTTGTTTTCCCCACAAGAGTAACTTTTAAGGCAATGGATGGGGAGCGAATATTCTTGGTAAAAACTTTGGGGTAATTGATTTCTCTTTGTATCATACTGATTTGGACCACATCCCTTCTCAATGCAGAAGGGGGTCCAATTAAAAATCCTTAGGAGCAGATCTTGGGCAGAGGATCAAGTCCGCAAGGGTTTCTCTCCAAGTTGTCAAAGATGTGACAGGAACATGTTCTTCTTGTGCAGGTTCAATGTTTTCATCTTGGATGGTTGTAGCTCTGACTGTTTGGGGATGAGAACCTTGTCTTTGATGTGCTTTCTTTGCTCTACATTCTTGGCCATATGGTTCTTCTTTCCACAGTAATAACAGAGGTTGTTCTTGCGTTGAAATTCTTTTTCTGCATCTGTGAGTGGTTTTCTTTCACTTCTGGAATCCCAGGGTCATTTGTTGGGTTCCCCTTGGTACAGGTTAATTTCTAGTGGATCTTCCGATCTCTGAGTATTTAATCCTTGAGCACGCACAGAGTGTCCTCCTCGAAAGGCTGTGGAATTGTATAGGTGGAATAGATTGTCAAATTCTCTTGCTGCTTTGACAAGGGCTGCGAGTGTAGTTGGTGTTGGTGTGATTCCCAATATCTTTTGATGTATGGCTGGGTTAATGTTCTTTCTGAATGCGTACATCTTTGTTCTTTCATCAGTGGTAGCTCGTGATGCGTGGTGTGACCATTTCTGATACCATTCATTAAATGGCAGCTTTGCTTGATAATAGGTGTGCATGGTGTTAGCGGAGGCTAGTTCTGCTTCTGCAGGGATGAAATGGTCAGCAAAGGCGTTCTTGAAGTTGTCCCAAGATCCATAATCTGCTACAGTTTGAGCCATGGCTGTAGTTGTTTGTTCCCTAGCCCATGCTCTGGCAGGTGTTCCTACTTTAAAGTGGGTTAGTGCAGCAGCAACTTTCTTGCTTTCATCTGTAAAGGAGTTGCCATTGATGTAGTAATAGTTGGCCAAAGCTGCCCAAAAGGCTTCTGCATTATCGGCCTTTCCATCAAAGGGTTCTGGGGCTGTGCCTACAAGGCATGGATTGCTTGACATTGTGGGATTCTGGGTTGTTGCAACTGTAACAATGGGTGGAGCTGATCCTTGTAACTGGATCCTTGTTGGAGTGAGTGCTCGAGGGACTGCTTGTGGTATGTTGCTAACTGTATGAGGAGTGGGTTGTTGAGTATTTTGTTGGGTGGAAGGTCCTGGAGTAGCGCTTTGAATGCTCAGTGCAGTGCCTAAGACAGTGGTAACTTCTTGTGTTGCTCTAGCAGTGAAGTCGAGTTCTCTGTTGTTCTAGTAAACCCAATGTCTTCTGGAATGGCTCCACTTGACTGGTTTATCTAGAAAGAGACCTGTGAAATTATAGGGGTTGAATTCTTGGACATTTTCTGCTCCTGGGGCTGCTGCTTTAAGTTGGGTGGTGGTAACTTCATCATTGTTGTCTTCATAAAACCAAGTATCTGAGAGATTCCTATGATTGATAATAGATGTCCCTGCAAACATTCCTCAGTAACAGTGATCTACAGTATCGTAGCTGAGGTTTTCAAATAGGAGTGGGATTAAGTTTTCTTTGTCGTCAGTGATATCTCTTCTAGTGCTCATAAGTTTTTTAGACAATGGTTATGGTCCAATGGCCATTGTTCGAAGGATATGCTATGGTGTAGGCTGGTTTCAGTTGAATGGAGTTGGGTCTTCCTTGATGTTTCTTTAATTGAATTTGGGAGTATTTGTCAAGACTCACTGTTGAACTATCCAGTTCAAGAGCGAGGGATAAGCTCGGAGACGAGTCGATAGACGTCTAAGACTGCGTGGGCAAGAAGTAGAGTCCAGAGTAGTAACAGATACCAGAGAGGTATTGTTACTGTGAGAGTTGAGCAATCACGCAGGGAAGAGGCCAGGATAGTCACAAGGGGACGGTCCTTAAAGGAGTATCCCAGGGTTGGAGAGTGCCGTAAACAAATGGACAGTCTGAGGACTGTCCGCTACTTTATTGAGCGCTTATATACTACAAGAGAACTGCTAAATAGGGAACAAGTCATAACCTTGTTATCAAGCACAATAGAGTGATGAGTAAGAAGTCGGAGGACGCTTACTGAGCATGCTCGGTCATGCTCAGTAAGCTGCTGAGTAAGAAGACTCTTCTTGATGAGTAAGAGCTTTCATTGTCCACGTGTTTACTACTTTAGTGCACGTGTAAGCACCTGATTCATTTCTTGTTAGTTAGTTTAGGGCTGGTCATTTGAGGACTTGTAGTTTGGTTAGGGAATAGTGTCATCTTATAAGGCCCTTATATAGTTCTATTAGGGTCCTCAGAGTCGACCCTAATACTTCTATTAAGGTCCTTAGTATTGCCTTATAGTCGTTCTATAGTTATTAGAGTTGGTCTAATAACGCATTGTAGGGCCTTTGATACTAGGTTAGTGCCTATTGTAGAGCTCCTAGGGTCGTTCTAAAGGGTCCTTAGGAAGGCCCTAATACTGTCTTTTATTGCTAGAAGGGTTGCCTTTAAGTGGGGCTTGCTGTATATTGATTGTGCCGAGAATCGCTTGCGCAACAATGCACGCGCGATATTGTGGACACCTCTACTCACCCCTTTTGCTCGTGTGAACAGGGTGACACCATAGAGACCAGGTTTCCTCCTATAAGGAAGGGTCCTTCAAGGGCCCTCTCCGGAGAATGGTTCATGACAGTATTCCTCAGTGATGCTACTTTGTGTTAAAACTACTCAGGTTTTCCACAGGTATCCTTTGAATTCTGCTGGAGAGATGGCAAAGTCACTTATTTCTTTGATGGGATGTTTGTAAACTATAAAGTGTGTCAGTCGTTGATGCCAAGCTTGGGTGCAATAATTCTTGAATTCAATTAACTCTCTCCTTGAACGCGTAGGTAGGTTTAATGCTAGGAAGGATTGTTCTGGTAAGTAGCAGTGTAAATCAGTATTCTTAAGATCAGCACTATCAGGGGATTCAACAGGGGGTGATGCATAGGGTTGGATAGGTACAACAGGGGTAGGAATACAATTAGTAAACAAGGGTAAGTAAGTGTCAGGAGGGGTAGGAGGTAATGGTCTTTCAACAAGGAATCCTCTTGCGTTGGGAACTGTTTCTCTCTTGGGGGGTTGTTGGGAAGATGCACGTCTTCATCTTCTGTGTTGAGGAGCCAGATTTACTGAATAGGGAGGTGATAGTCGCCTGGGGTCCACAAGGTAATTCCATTAGGGGTAGGGGGCATGTCTGGACAAAAACTGCACATGCAATATTCTGTTTTGCAATTACACCTTGTAGTCCATGGGATTTGCCTCTGTGTTTTCTGTACTGGCAGAGCAACATTCTTGGCTGGTTGGAATAGTGGTCTGGATTGGTGAGAGGGGTCAAGGGACAAGACTTGAGACTTCTAGAATTGCTGGGACTGAGTAGTATGCAGGAAGACCAGTATATGAGGCATCTGGGCTGGTGATTGCCCAAGGTTGGTTGTAATCTGTGTTGTATACCCAAGAGTTAGTTTCCCAATCAAAGGTGTTGTGTATCCCAGGTACATTAGCAAGTTGGACATAAGATTGGCTTTCCCTTTATATTCTGTTGAGGCGTAGGTGGTAGAACTAGACGGTGAGGCAGTAGTAACTGATGTATGTCCAGGCTAGGTAAAACAGGTGATACCCTGTCCTTAAGGAATTAACAATGAAATGGTGATGTGGTTGGATGATCCTGGTCGAAAGGTTCAATTCACTGGAGTGTAGGGATTGATAATCAACTGGTTGTCCTTGGATGTTCTTTGCTTGAGCAAGTTGCCAGTACAATAATTGTTGTTGTGCTGGTGGTAGGAGTCAGCTAAGGGTTTCTAGATATAATCCGTGTTTGTCATGGCTTAGAAGATGTCTGATTGGTAAAACTTCAAGGAATTCTTTGACAATAAGGTGAGGGAAGTCTTCATGGGGTGGTTCAATTCCTGGTACATCATGTAGGTTGGTTAGAGTGGTGACAGGAAATGCGGTGAAGGCCCAAGTTCAGTAATGATTTAGGCATAAGACGTGTCTAGTGATAGCGTCTTCTTCTTTGTCTTCTTCTAAGGTGTATTCTCATGGCACATTTTAGTTAAAACAAAAGGGGAAACTTTATTCGATCTTTATTGACGCGTTACAAGGATGGTTCTTACTTTTAAGAACCGTGCACAAGATCTATGGTTTCAAGGCAGTACCTCTTGATTATTATTTCAAGAGGGTTAGTGGGAATACGAGGCATGAAACAGAAGTGAAGTAACTGAGGGTTGAATCATATGGTGTTGACTGTATAAGGTGAGTTGTGACATAGGGATACATGGTTACTGTTCTCCTCAAAGTGTAAGTACCCATATGCGAAAGCTAAGCGTCCGTCCAAGAAATCATGTATGATAGAGAGGCAGAACGAGCCTTCAAAAGCAGGATGGTAAACAGCAGGTAAGGTAAGGAGTTTCCTAAATAATGAGGTATTAAAAATGTAAGCAATGCGTCTTAGGGGAAGTCAGCATCTGGGGCGTATATCCCAACATTAGAACAAATGACAAAGGGGGTGAGGTTAGATTCAGTGGCAAGGGCAGCGTTGGAGGGTTCCACAGCAAAAGTGTGGATGATGCGTGCACGAAAGGCGGTTGTGAAGGTGTCAGTGAAGGTGCAATGAGCTAACTGATCTGTGGTAGAGCTAACTGATCTGTGGTAGGGATGTGTGACAAGTAATCTTGGTGGTTTAAATCATGGAGGGGTCGCCACTGCTCATGGGAATGATTGGTGCTGGGGAGGATGAAGTACTGGTGAGGGTGGAACCAGAATGCTGTGCAAGGGGGGCGATCAAGGAAGCCTTCAGGCAAGGGAGGACAGTCCACTTGCTGCTGCTCGTTCTGTGCTGGAGGGGGGGGTGCCAACAGGGATGAAGCTGCCTGGAATAGGCTGGGCGATGACAGGGGACGATGGTGGGGCCTCTGGGGAGTACAGA
Organism: Russula earlei; assembly: GCA_025769875.1. Classification (NCBI taxonomy): domain Eukaryota; kingdom Fungi; phylum Basidiomycota; class Agaricomycetes; order Russulales; family Russulaceae; genus Russula; species Russula earlei. The sequence continues at coordinate 147,545 of JAGFNK010000037.1, read as the reverse complement.
ATGCTGAGGGGTGAGGATGTGTCAGCTAGGTCGAGGTCCACAGTGAGAAGTCGAAGGGCAGTGCATGGAGTGGGTTGGAGAGGAGAAGGAAGACGCAGGGAGAGTTGGGAGTGGACACTTGAGCATTGGCTGGTCAATACAGGAATGGTGAGAGACTGTCCAGATGTCAAGACATGTACTGCTGATCACTAAGGACTCAGGAGCAGGTGGGCAAGGGTCGGAACAGACAGTACACAGTGTAAATGGCGTTGAACAGGAGGACAAGCCAAATGATGAGGAGATACCAGATGGGGACTGGTACGTGTTGCAGACAAAGGCAAAGACTGGAGGCCAGTGTAGTGAGGGGGCTTTAACCAAGGCAGTCATTGAAGAGTACCTTGAAGATGAGAGTAGACTTTAAACTGAGCAGTTGTGAGGGAGTACCCAGGAGGATGAGAGTATCACAAATGGACAGTCTGACAACTGCCATGCTACATTGGGGCTTATATACAGTGTACAGGGTCGATGACAAAGAACTGGAACTATTCTAGACCCTTTGGTACCATCCAATAGGACTACAGAGGCATAAACTTGCTTGTGTCAGGTTTCAGGCTTACTGAGCATATTACTGATCATTGTGGAGCGATGACATCCTTATGATGTCACTGTGGAGCACTTAGTGAGCCTATGAGGTCACTGTGGAGTCGCTCAGTCAGCCATGATGTCATTGGAGCCTTGATGACATCAGATGAGTTATGCAACAGTTTGTAGGAGTTTGTGCCACTGTTTCGGGTTCTTGGTGGCTGGGTGGCCATGTGGCTGCCACGCGATGATTACCCGATTAGGAAACAGGTGCCTGGTCGTGTTATAGTGCCTTTGCAATAGCGATATCTTGCCCCGTAGGAGGGGTAGCCCAAGAAATGGAAATGAGTTGGCAATGCAAAGTGAGAGAGGTCTCTCTTGAGTGAAATAGGACAATATATCGCCAGGACCTGGCCTTGGGTCATAACAGGTAAAGTGAAGTGGGACAGTGAATGAAACCGGTCCTGTGAAGACCGAGGGTTGTGCAGGAGGAGGAATGTCAGTAAGTTCTCCCCTAGCAGGCAGTATGCGCTCATCAAAAGTGACATCATGTGACAAGAATAGCTTTTGGGTGGAATGATTCCAGAGTCAGTAACCCTTAGATCCAGACTCATACCCAACAAAAATTATCTTGACTGATCTCTGATCAAGCTTCTTCCGTTTGTTAGCAGGCATGTGTACGTACACCTTACATCCAAAGATGCAGAAATAGGAAATGTCAGGAACGTGTCCATCTGTCCAGACTGAGTGAGGTGTGTTCCAATGGAGAACATGTGTAGGAGTGTGATTGTGAATATGGACTGCTGTGTCAGTAGCAAGCTCCCAGTGTCAAGACATGTACTGCTGATCACTAAGGACTCAGGAGCAGGTGGGCAAGGGTCGGAACAGATGGTACGCGGTGAAGGCAGCGTTGAACAGGAGGATGAGCCAAATGACGAGGAGGTACCAGATGGGGACTGGTAGATGTTGCAGGAGACAAAGGTGAAGACTAGAGGCCAGTGTAGCGAGGGGGGCTTTAAATAAGGCGGTTGTTGAAGAGTACCTTGAAGACGAGAGTAGACTTTAAACTGAGCGGTCGCAGGGGAGTACCCAGGAGGATGAGAGTATCACAAATGGACAGTCTGACGACTGCCATGCTTCATTGGGGCTTATATACAGTGTACAGGGTCGATTACAAAGAACTGGGACTATTCTAGACTCTTTGGTACCATCCAATAGGACTAGAGGCATAAACTTGCTTGTGTCAAGTTTTAGGCTTACTGAGCGCATTACTGATCATTGTGGAGCGATGACATCATTATGATGTCACTGTGGAGCGCTTAGTGAGCCTATGAGGTCACTGTGGAGTCGCTCAGTCAGCCATGATGTCATTGGAGCCTTGATGATGTCAGATGATTTATGCAACAGTTTCTAAGAGTTTGTGCCACTGTTTCAGGTCCTTGGTGGCTGGGTGGCCATGTGGCTGCCACACGATGATTACCCGATTAGGAAACGTGTGCCTGGTCGTGTTATAGTGCCTTTGCAATAGTGATATCTTGTACTGTAGGAGGGATAGCCCAGAAAATGGAAGGGAGTCGGTAATGCAAAGTGAGAGAGGTCTCTCTTGAGTGAAATAGGACAATCTACAGCCAGGATCTGGCCTTGGTTCGTAACACCCAGAACCCCTGAGTAAGACTGGTGCCATGTAGCATAGCACACATCTTGTCTTCAAGGGTCTGGTTCCATCTCTCTGCTATGCCATTCTGCTGTGGTGACCCTGGCATTGTCAATCTATGCTCAATTCCCTTTTGATCTAAGACCAATCTGAGGGCACTGGACAAGTACTCCCATCCACGATCTGAGTGTAATGCTTTGATCTTATCATTGGAATGATTTTCTGGCCATGCGAGATACTTCTTAAATGTATCAGCACACTGATCTTTAGTTTTGAGGAAGTACACTACCCCATAATGGGAGTAGTTGCCAATAAATGTTGCCCAATAATTTGTGCCTCAGATAGGCTGGGTCTGCATTGGACCAGCTAAGTCATTATGCATGATCTGTAGACAATGATCTGATCACTTAGGCAAAGCCAGGAAAGGAAGTCACATCTGTTTGCCGAGTTCACACCTGGAGCAAGGTGACTGATTGCGATCCACTGAAATAGGCAAGATGCCCTTGATGGAATGAGCATATTTGATTAGCACACATGAGGACATATGTCCCATGCACTGATGCCAGATGCTGAGCAGTAGCACCTGTTGTGAATTACCCCCTTGGCAGTTCATCCCTACCCTTTTTTTTATTATTATTGTTCTTTTCCTGTCACCCTCATCCTCTTGGTTACCATTTCACCCCTTGATGCTGGTAAACTCCTATTGTGGTTCACCTATTGTGTTTCACCTATTGTGTTTCACCTATTGTGTTTCATCTATTGTTCAAGCTCCTTTTGCTACTGGTTAAGTGTTATCTATTGTTCCACATATGGTACTGTACAGCCTTGCTAGATACAGTATTTAAGTGCCTGTAAAAGCTAAGGAATGCCCCAAGCTTAGCTTTGTCCCATTTTCTGTCACATCTCTTTGCCCTGTATCCTCTCTCAATCACAACTTGTTTGTGCTGGCTCTTACCTTGCTTAACATCACCACACTAGGAGGAACTCTTGCATTCCTCTTACTCCTCTCTTGCTCTATCATCGTCCTCCTCTTCTGTGAAACCAGAAGATCGACTCTGTCTGCAACCTGAGTCATTGTCTGATTCAGCTTTGAGATGCTAAACCTTTGATCCAGTCTCCTTGAGCTGGCCCCACTGAACCCCTTGAACCAAGTCACAGGGACTTGGCCCCATTGAACCTTGAGCTAACGCTCTTACAGCCATGACACCATAACAGCACCACCACTTGGGCATGTAGGGCCGGAGATGAGAAGTCCATATAGAATCGGTTATTCTCCAGGTATCCTTGCATGACTTTCTGATCTTTGTAGTAGATTTGGCATCTGTCATGAACCAGTTCCTGGAGAGGGCCCTTGAAGGACCCTTCCTTAATAGATGAAACCCAGCCTCTATGGTGCCACCCTGTTCACATGGGCAAAAGGGGTGAGTAGAGGTGTCCACAATATCATGCATGCATTGTTGCACAAGCAATTCTCGGCACAATTGACATACAGCAAGCCCCACTTAGTGGCAACTCTTTTGGCAATAAATGACAGTATTATAGCCTCTCTAAGGACCCTTTAGGACAACTCTAAGTGCTCTACAAAAGGCACTAACATGATACTAAGGACCCTACAATGTGTTATTAGACTAACTCTAATAACTATAGAATGAACTATAAAGCAATAATAAGGACCTTTATAGAAGTATTAGGGTCAACTCTAAGGACCCTAATAGAACTATATAAGGGACCTTAAAAGCAACTCTATTCCCTGAACCAAACTACAAGTCCTCAAATGACCAGCCCTAAACTAACTAACAGTAAATGAATCAGGTGCTGTGCAGGTGTACTAAAGCAGTGAACACGTTGACAATAAAGGCTCTTACTCATCAATAGAAGCCTTCTTACTCAGCAGCATACTCCAACTTCTTACTCATCTGTCAATGTACTTGATAACAAGGTTATGAGTTGTTCTCCATTAGGCAGTTCTCTTGTAGTATATAAGCACTCAATAAAGTAGTGGACAGTCTTCAGACTGTCCATTTGTTTATGGCACTCTCCATTCCTGGGATACTCCTTTAAGGACCATCCCCTTGTGACCATCCTGGCCTCTTCTCTGCATAATTGCTCAACCCTACCAGTAACCATACCTCTTTGGTATTTGGTACTGCTCTGGACCTTGCTTCTTGCCCACGCCATCTTGGACATCTATCGACTCATCTTTGAGTTTCTCCCTCACTCTTGAACTGGATAGTTCAACAGTGAGTCTTGACAGCATCCTTTCTGAGTAAAAGTGATATGTCCCCCCCTCTGGAGCAATGTGCTGACTGAGAAGTAACACACATTGGCTTCTGGAACATGCATGACATTGGTGAGGTTAATGGAAACTTCCCAATTCCTCCCGATGATAGGATGAATACAGATCTGGTCCCAATCTGCTTGATGATTGCGTGACCTCCAAGGTTAACTGATCTAGTGGCCAGAGTGTAGGTGATGAAGTCAGTCCAGAACAGACTGATGTGATGGGTAGCTCCTGAGTCAATCACCCAGCATGATCTAGTCACTGAGTAAAGGGAAATGTGAATGTCATTTTCGTCATCTGAGATCTCCAAAATAGTAGCAGTAGTCTCTACTATGTGCACGTTGACCTTTCTGTTAGTGTCCACACCAGACTCTTTCTCTTTCTTTGTCATCTCCTCCTCATCCTTTTTCTTCTTCTGGCACTCAGGACTGTTGTGACCAGCTTTCTTGCAATAATAACACTTTATCTTGTTCTTATCGTCCTGTTTCTTGACCAGAATGACTTTGTTAAGGGAAGCGGAGGGGCTAGCCCAACAACTCTCTTCATTGAGAATATGCTCCTGAATGGCTTTCAGGGAAAGCTTGTTTGGGAGATTAGAGCCAAGGATAGCTTGTGCAAGACCAGAGTATGTTACAATATCTACTTTTTACACTTACTTCTCACCTTTGCTATGGAGTGTTTTCTTTGTATGTCCCTTTACTTACTGGTCTAATGATCTCTTATTTTTTTTTTGGAGAGCATTTTATTCTCGTAATTAATACAAAACTAATTACTGTGAATAATTGTTAGATAGTGGGAGAAAGTGGATCAGCCCTATCTAACGTGCTGAAGCCGGTGTAGGGGACCGGGTGTGAGGGGAAATGCATTTACGCACAGCCTGGTAGGCCAGTGTGGGACTCAGGTACCTAGGGTAGCCTCCTACCCACTAAAACCTCACGGTTTTGGAGCCAGTCAGGGGGGAGGTCCATTTCTTTCAGAAAGACTCCTTCCCAGGTGTTTTCAACGAGTGTTCTGAATTTATTGTCTCGTGTCATTATTAGTGCAGTTATTCTGTCATTTGTTAATCTTTTGTTTATGGTATTCTCCCACCTTGTTTTCACTTTGCATGTGGTGTGGGTTCAGCCTTGTATGCATCTTTCGCATCTTAGGACCCAAATAAGGTATGCGGCTTCTAAGATTTGTATTTGTAGTAGGCGCTTGGCTCCTTTGGGGGGGTGTTGTGGGGGAGTATTTTCTGTCGCAATCTCAGGATTTTCAGTTATTGGGGGTGAGAGGCGCCACAGCCCATTATGGTGCCAAGGGTAATTTCGGGCCATAGGTTAGGCCTGTGTGGCCACATTTCTCGTGCAAGTGACCATATAAGCCTGGGTGGTGAGTGGCTCCTTTTGGGTTGCGTCCACAGCGGTTCTGGTCATGGTGTGGTTCATCATTTTGGTTGGGGAGGATGAGGCATCAACAGCCTAGTATGGTGCCTAGATGATGTTGGGCCATAGTTGTGGCGCATGTGGCCACATCTCTCTCGGACAAAGGACTTTTGTTTCGGGTGGTGAAAGGCAGGCTGGTGGTAGGGGGTTTGGGTCATGTGTGATTTCCACGTGGTTGTGGTGGCATGGTATTGGTAGTGACAGTGGGAGGGGAGGGAGGTGGGAGTTGGGTAGGGTATTCACGGGGGGTGCTGGTGTTGCTTGTTCGTTGTTGGGGAGCTGGGTGGTCATACAGTATGGGTTGTGTGTTTATGTGGGAGGAGTTCTCATTGCAGATTATGCTAGCATACATAGTGATTGTGTTATGTATTGGTTTGGCCAGTCAGCCTGGTGGATGGTGGTTTAGTTGGTGAGGGGGTCATAGTTTTACGAAGGCTTGGACGGGTGGCTCTGGCCTTGCAGAGCTCACTGTCATCCTCACTGCCTATCCTTGCCCCGGCTTTGCCATGGGAAAATCCGGACCTGGTGGTGGTCGCGGTTCAAGGAGCCCCCTCTAATGATCTCTTATGTCTTGTGATCTCTTCTGTGTTATCATGTGATCCATACACATCCAAGTAACACTAGATTGCTGTTACTTTCCCTTTGTTTGGTTCTCTTTCCTTTTATACTTACTTCTCAGTTTTGACTGTGCAATGCTGCGCACCTACTGTGCAGCACAGTCACTTGGTTCTGACTCATTTGTGGCCTCATTTCTATGACTCCTACTTATTATGACTCCTAATATACTAGTAGCACAGTCAAAGCGCAGCTACTGCTGCACTTCTCCTTTATATATAAGCTCAGTACTTTATGACCAAAGCCCTAAGCTTGGTCTCTTGTAGAATCCAACCTACTCTTGTCCAAACATATATCCTGCAACCCACTCCACATCCTGCAACCCACTCCAGATCCTGCAACCCACTCCACTCCTAATCCTCAAACCACATGCACCTCTCCATTTCATCAACTCTTCACACACACACACACACCATCTACCATCTACTCTTTGCCTTTCCCTTGCTCCCCTAAGAGTCTCTCTTCCCTGTACCGAGAAGAGCTCTCCTCCTTCAAGACATACCTTCCTCTCTCTCTCTGCATGTTCAAGGTCTACAATGGACTTGAATGCATATAGCTCGTGGAACCAGCCCTAGTCTATCTCACTACAAACTTACCCTAGCTTCTCAATGGACCAAGTTGTACTAGGAAGGGTCTATTGGCCATAACCTGTTTAGCATAAAACACTTTGACCGCTGCAGGGATCCTTACTCTTTACATCAGGAACCAGCCCATTTACTAGACTACACTCCTACTATCAACTTGACTTCAGGCTTGAGAACTGACATGGCTAGTTACCATGACATCAGACCAAGCTTAACATTTCACAATAGCTTCTACATCAGAAATACCTGTCATCCCCAAACCCTCTATCAAACCCGCTTCCTCATCTAACCCTCTTGAATGCCAAACCGTCACTTGACATAACCAAGACTACCTACCCGCTGTAAGGCGAGTTGTGAGCTTGGGCATGGACTGGGCTGATCTGGCAAATGCTGACCAAGTGGCACACACACTGGCCATGAGAGCCAAGTCAAGGTCAACAGTTGAACCATTGAACCATAGGCACATGGCCCATCATTTTTCTCCCTCCATCATCTCACCACACACACAAATGCCTCTATACCCTCTGTCGTTGGCCTTCAACACACCCACCCTCTCCACCACCTCTAGAGCCGCTACCGCTCACACCCAATTGCATGCTCACCTGCCATTGCCTCACCAGGCAAAAAGCCCACAATGCCTTAAACCTGGCCAACCACCCCTGCATGGCACCTCTGCCTCGCTGACTAGTGCCCACCTGTCACCACCAGTAGCACCCATATACCCTTTTCCAGTATTTACCCACTCTCTCAGACCTGAACTTACCATACTTATTTCCTCCAATACTCTCTCTACCATCCTTTCAAGCTTAGTTGTGTTACACACATTGTCTCAACACCATGATTTCCAAAAAGCACATTCACTCATACCCGACTCCCACGTACATACTATATCTCATTAGGAATCATTTCAACCCCCCTTCACCCTAGGATCGCATGATGACACCTTGTATCCAATGATACATAGAAAACTGAATGTTTCAGAATACCATACCCCTCCCTTTAGCGCAACTGCCTCAGGCTATGCTTGATCTAGTATTATACCATCTTGCTCTGCCCCTGGCCATTCATGTATCTAAACTGCCTTCGTCCTGAGGACAAGGGCAGCAATAACTAGTAGGAATATCCATTGAGAGTGCAACAGCTCATACACTCTTCCTTTCGTGTGACTTCTTCTGCTTCCTTCTCTCATCTTCCCTCCTATCCAACCACCTAACATGTGTGGCCACATCCCCACCACCCCAGCCTAAGTCCAATCAGTTGCCATCATTGTGCCCTCAGCCTTACTGACCTCGTCATCCTCATTCATTGTCTCATAATATTGATCTTGGTCACCAACACTTCGGACACATTCATCATCACAACCACTTCTGTCCCACCTGCCACTGCCACCAGTTCACTAGCTACACAACTTGTGCAGTCTCTGATCCCAGTGGCCCTAGTCTTGGGCCTTGCCACCTTGGGACTATAGTTCTCCCTACCAACATTTAGCGTTGTTTGATGCCTCAAGCCCCATCTTGCTGGCTGCCTCATTCCCAACTATTACCCTGTCTCTGCCTCATCAGTCCCACGCTCTTGGTGTCACCTGTTGCAACCTCTGTCATGAACCATTTCCCAGAGAGGGCCCTTCAAGGACCCTTCCCTATGAGAGGAAACCCAGCCTCTATGGTGTCACCCTGTTCACATGGACAAAAGGGGTGAGTAGAGGTGTCCACAATATCGTGCATGCATTGTTGTGTGAGCGATTCTTGGCACAATCAACATACAGCAAGTCCCACTTAATGGCAACCCTTTTAGCAATAAAGGACAGTATTATAGCCTCCCTAAGGACCCTTTAGGATGACTCTAAGTGCTCTACAATAGGCACTAACACAATACTAAAGACCCTACAACGTGTTGTAAGGTGTGTGAGCCGGCTGACCCAAAAACTCATGTGACTCATACCAGCACCTTGCATCTCCCGTGCTTCTCTCTCTCCCTCTCTTGTCTTTCATCCCTTGTCCTACTACTTCAAACTATCGTCACTCCTTCCTCCCTCTATCCCCCTCCATTGCACATTCCCCCTTTCGACATCATTCCCTTGCGTCACTTGCTCTACACCCAGCAACAGTGATAACAGCTCAGTTCGATTGCCTCCAACATCACTCGCCTTGCTGCTCAATGCTTCCCTCACCAGTCATGGAGTTGGAGCTTGGCTCCTCCAAGCATTGACCTATGGCACGACATCATCACCGTTCACCCGTGTCACACTCTCCTTTGTTGTCATCCATTTCCTCTGCCACTAGTCTCCTCCACATGTGTCATACTCCCCATCCCTTCATCATCACACTCTCACCCCTTGACAACTCCCTTTCATCCCACTCTCACCTCCTCTATCATCATTGTCCTCACCCCCATCATGAGTCGACACACTGACCCAGATGACACATTTATCGTCATCATCACCACTTTATCTGAGGGCTCGCTGCCCTCAGCGCCTTGCCCTATCATCATTGTTGTGCCGCCCTGCACTCACGGACTCGCAGTTGGAGGAATAGGCTTTTGGTATGCCTTTGACTGATATACTGTACTACTATGAATTCCCATCCCACTTCATTTACTTACTCTCCAATTTTGCTAAACACTTGCCTCATTCCAATTAGTGTAGATTGTCTTATGCATCGGTTCTGGGTCGTGTTCCATCGCGACATCATACTCACCTACTCTTGGTTCGTTTCGTCTCCTATTCAGCGCCCTCTGCTCCTTTGATTACCCAACTTCCTGCTCATCATTCCTACAATATATATAAAGACAGTAGCTACCATCTTGAATACCAGTTGAGCTCTGTGCAGTCCTCTGCTCTTCCCCTCGCCTCTTTGTGTGGGAGGTAAAGAACAAACTCTTCACTTAACAAAGTTCTCTCTTATTTCCGATTGCCCTTTGCACATGCAGAGTGCCCAATGCTTACGCCCGAGGGAAGGCTCTACTCTTGATAACCTAGTTCCTTCCCACCCTCAGACCAAGTCTCAAGAACCTCGTGTGCCCTATGGTGGCTTGCTTCAGTGTTATTAGACTAACTCTAATGACTATAGAACAAACTATAAAGCAATACCAAGGACCTTAATAGAAGTATCAGGTCGACACTAAGGACCCTAATAGAACTATATAAGGGGCCTTATAGGCAACTCTACTCCCTGAACCAAACTCCAAGTCCTCAAATGACCAGCCCTAAACTAACTAACAATAAATGAATCAGGTGCTTTGCACATGTACTAAAGCAGTGAACACATGGACAGCAAAGGCTCTTACTCATCAATAGAAGCCTTCTTACTCAGCAGCTTACTGAGCATAACTGAGCATGCTCAGTAAGCATACTCTGACTTCTTACTCATCTGTCTATTGTGCTTGATAACAAGGTTATGACTTGTTCCCTATTTAGCAGATCTCTTGTAGTATATAAGTGCTCAATGAAGTAGTGGACAGTCTTCAGACTGTTCATTTGTTTACAGCACTCTCTATCCCTGTGATACTCCTTTAAGGACCATCCCCTTGTGACCATTCTGGCCTCTTCCATGTGTAACTGCTCAATGCTCCCAGTTACCATGCCTCTTTAGTACCTGGTACTAGTCTGGGTGTTACTACTAGCCCATGCCGTCTTGGATGTCTATCGACTCGTCTTTGAGCTCATCCCTTGCTCTTGAACTGGATAGTTCAACAGTGAGTCTTGACAACCTCCATCTCAGTACCAACCCGCTGCTGCTGTGCCTCCTTGTCTTGCCAACTGTCAAGACTCGCTGATGAACTATCCAGTTCAAGAGCGAGGGATAAGCTCGAAGACAAGTCGATAGACGTCCAAGACTGCATGGGCAAGAAGTAGAGTCCAGAGTAGTAACAGATACCAGAGAGGTATCGTTACTGTGAGAGTCGAGCAATCACGCAGGGAAGGGGCCAGGGTAGTCACAAGGGGACGGTCCTTAAGGGGAGTATCCCAGGGTTGGAGAGTGCCATAAACAAATGGACAGTCTGAGGACTGTCCGCTACTTTATTGAGCGCTTATATACTACAAGAGAACTGCTAAATAGGGAACAAGTCATAACCTTGTTATCAAGCACAACAGAGTGATGAGTAAGAAGTCGGAGGACGCTTACTGAGCATGCTCAGTCATGCTCAGTAAGCTGCTGAGTAAGAAGGCTCCTCTTGATGAGTAAGAGCTTCCCTTGTCCACGTGTTCACTGCTTTAGTGCACGTGCGAGCATCTGATTCATTTCCTGTTAGTTAGTTTAGGGCCGGTCATTTGAGGACTTGTAGTTTGGTTAGGGGACAGTGTTATCTTATAAGGCCCTTATATAGTTCTATTAGGGTCCCTAGAGTCGGCCCTAATACTTCTATTAAGGTCCTTAGTATTGCCTTATAGTCCGTTCTATAGTTATTAGAGTTGGTCTAATAACGCGTTGTAGGGCCTTTGATACTAGGTTAGTGTCTATTGTAGAACTTCTAGGGTCGTTCCAAAGGGTCTTTAGGAAGGCCCTAATACTGTCTTTTGTTGTTAAAAGGGTTGCCTTTAAGTGGGGCTTGCTGTATGTCAATTGTGCTGAGAATCGCTCGTGCAACAATGCACGCGCGATATTGTGGACACCTCTACTCACCCCTTTTGCTCATGTGAACAGGGTGACACCATGGAGGCTGGGTTTCCTCCTATAAGGAAGGGTCCTTCAAGGGCCCTCTCCGGAGAATGGTTCATGACACCAACCAACTCAGTCTTGTTGCCCACCCTCATTGGCCTCAGCCTCAGCCTCCAAGGCCTTGACGCTACACACTGCTGCCTCCATTGCCATCTCACCAGCCATTGCCCCCCCCCTCCCACATCCTTGTTGGCCATAGCCACCACCCTCTAAAATGTCCCTATCTCGTGTCCTGCTGCCTGCTCAGTCTCAGCCTTGCCCATCGACATCTTAGCACCACTTACTGCCTCAGGACCAGTTCCGCCAGCTCTGGTGACCATGCCCTCCATCCCATTTGCCACCTTGCCCTAAGCCACTTGTCATTATCGCCCTCTCATGTCGCTCATCCTTGTCCTCCTCTAAGATAGCATTTTCCTCCCATCTAGTGCTCATCCCTGCCCTACTGCTTCCATCTCGTTCCTTTACTTGAATTGTCTTCTTGGCACTCTCTTACCACCCCCTCCATGTTCTTCTCTTGATCCTTAACTTCAAAGTCTAACCATCCCCTTGGGTGAACACCCTCCTCTCACAGCACAGGCACACATGAGAGCCACCTTATACTGCATGAATCACTGGTCCATCCTTTTGGCATGACATCACCTGAAGTAGGATACTACCTTCACATCAAAAACCTTTACCACCCTATCAAATTTATCAATGGACTTTGGTATAAACTTGATAGACAAGAAGTTGGACTCCACTTTGAATAAGCTACTCACAAAGGCCTTCTTCTTGATAATGAAGAATACAGTTTAGGAACTTGGGACCAATCCAATCCCCAGTACCAACTTTTTCAATACCAACCTTCACCCTCTCTAGGAAGACATTGTTTATCTTCTGCAGAAGAATCTAATCAACCTTCCTCTCAACCCTGAACCACACAACCTTCACCTAGGTTATTACCTATACACCTAGCAGTAGAAGCCATGCCTGCACTTGAACTAATCCCTGTACCACAAAGGATCTTTGGTATTGCTCGCGTACCTACTCCTTGACCTCCCTCTCCCTCTACTCCACCAAGACCTCCTACTCCTTCTCCTCCACCTAGCCCCCAAATTATGGTGGCCTTAGTCCCAATCACTTCCAATGGAGCAGTCAGGGGAAACCCACCATCTATCTTTAATGGAGATTGCTCCCAATCCTCCAAATTCATGAGAGAGTTTGCCATCTTTTGCAATATGAATGATGAGAACTCTCTCTTCAACAATCCCTATAGATGAGTCAATGCTTTTCTGTCCTTTATAAGAGGCCCTAATGTTGACCATTGGGTTGACACTCAACTGGAAACACTTAACAACAGTGTCAACACTGGTGGAGTACTCAGGACTAATGCAGCTCTATGGAACAACTTTAGAACTGCGTTTAACAATGCCTTCACCAATTCTAACAAAAGGCAAAACACATTCAATAAACTAGCTGTTCTAAGGCAACAAGGACCCAACCTTGACTCTTATATTGCCACCTTCACCAACCTTGCCAACAACACAGGATATGACCTAAATGCAAACAGAACTCTAGACTACTTCACTAGAGGTCTTAGTAGGCCACTCCTCAACAATGTGTTATCAAGGGAAACCCTACCTACCACCTTTGCAGAATGGACTGAAGCAGCTAGAAAGGAACACAACAAATATGCTGTAAGGCAAAGCTATATGGGAGATATATGCAATATTGCATATAATCCCCAACATTTCCTTAACTTCCACCCTACCAATACCACATTCCGCCCTCCTCCTGGACCGCCTCCTAGGGCCAATCCTACATTTGTACTAAGGAACCTCACAGGTCAATTTATTCCTAGGAGCAACAACCAAGTTGTTCCAATGGATGTCAACCATGCTAGAGTGGCCACTACTGAACAGGAGAAGTGTCACAAGAACCGGCTCTTCGGACCGGACCGGCAACCGGACAAGCCTACCCGGACAAGCCTCACGATTCCCGTGCGTTTCATGACTCATTTGGCCTCGCATGTACCAACACCTTCCAGCGTGTCTTAGTTCCGATCGTCTCACCATTACCTTGTGTCTACTATTTGATATAGGATACAATGTCTATATAAACCTGTCTGTAGAAGAGAACAAGCTCTAAGCTTGTTCTCTTGTGAATATTACTGGATTCTAGCTTCGAGACTGTAGGCTTGCAGGGAATCAAGCAATCGACTCAGAAACTTCTCTCACTCTCCAAGTCATCAAACGCGAAGACTTATTCGTTGTTCTTCCACTCCGCGGTACACACTAGCCTCTGCTGTGTTGTCACCGAGACCCCCGATCTTCGCGAGAACTTATCGTCTCACTCAACTCAGTGTGCATGTCTCGCGCGTGAAACGATTTGTCAGCGACACTGCCCCCAGTCGGTGACATTAGAACAAGCTTACCGCTCGAACCCTTGACTCCGAACCACACGCTCGCCAGAAAATGTATCGATTTCTTCCAACATGACTACAGTGACCCAAAAAACCGTTCAAATGTTTTGTACATTTTCATTGTATTAACCATATCTAGAGAACCACTGCAGCTGATAACATGTTAGTGGGCTTGTTTTAAAGCTCTACATCATAGCTTTGTAATGAAATACTATATATACTATGAACATAATTATGTAAGAAGATATAAGGTATTTCTTCCAGTGTATCCATTTGAACAGTGTTTTTGCCTTGGTATCTAAATAGGGTATATGCCAAAAATTAGTAGTTTGTGTATCCTCCATTTGCTTTGAACACCTCTTCCACCCTCCTAGGCATACTTTCTATCAAATTCTGCACAACAGTTTGATCAATGGCCTCCCATTCCAGCTGTGTGCGCTCCCAAAGTTCATTGATTCCCTTAGGGGGTGTTGGATAAGCTGCAAGCTTCTTTTTGAGATGAGCCCAAAGATGCTCAATAGGATTGAGGTCTAGGGATTGAGCTGGCCAGTCCATGACCTGAATTCTGTGGTCTTGGAACCAAGATGTGGCAAGCCTGCTCTTGTGGATAGAGGCATTGTCCTGTTGAAAGAGGGTATCTTTGCATTTCTTCTTGAAATACTTGATAGATGCAAGTAGTTCATCCTCCAAAATGCTGCAATAAAGTTCAGCATCCATCTTTCCATCAATCTTTGCTGCATGCCCAACTCCTTCCCAAGACATGCAGCCCCACAACATCAAGGAACCTCCTCCATGTTTGACTGTTGGCTGAACAAGGCGTTCAGAAAGGTGCTCTCCTCTTTTTTCCCAAGCCCATTTCTTGCCATCTGAGCCCATACGATTGATTTTGGTCTCATCTGACCAAATTACCCTCTTCCAGTCCTCCACAGTCCAGTATAGGTACTTTTCTGCAAAGTCCTTTCTGGCCCTATAGTGACTTGGTTTAAGGTAAGGCCTCTTCTTCTTTGTAACTGCCTTCAAGCCTGCCTTGTTAAGGTAGTTTTGAATGGTCTGATTGGAGATAGTGGACTCTTTGATGACCTCCAACCTTCTAGCAACCTGAGGAGCAGTATCTGCTTCTCCAGAGCTAAGAAGGCGTATGGCAAAGCGGATGTCAAGGTTAGAGAGCTTGGAAGGATGACCTCCAGAGGACTTTGGAAGGTCAGGAAGGTATTTCTGGTGAATGTTGGTGATTGAACCAATGCTTCTGTGTGCTGCCTTGGCAATGTTACGAACTGAATGGTTGGCCTGGAGAAGGGAGATGATATAGTTGACTTTATGAGGAAGAAGAGACTTCATGATGTTGTTGGTGAAGAAGAAGCAGCTGTTTTGGCTTATTTGCACATGGTTTGAGTTTATTATAGGTCACATGACCTCCATGTTCGATTTTAGCCCTCTAGGGAAAGTGTTACGGCGTCGCGGCCGTTAGAGCGTTAGCTCAAGGTTCAATGGGGCCAAGTCCCTGTGACTTGGTTCAAGGGTTCAGTGGGGCCGGCTCAAGGAGACCGGTTCAAGGGTTTAGCGTCTCAAGGCTAAGTCAGATAATGACTCAGTCCGCAGACAGAGTCGATCTTCTGGTTTCACAGAAGAGGAGGACGATGAGTGAGAGGCAGAGGAGGAAGAGGAACACAAGGGTTCCTTGAAGTGTGCTCAGGTCAAGCAGAGTAAAGGCCAGCACAAGCAAGTTGTGATTGAGAGAGTATACAGGGCAAGGGATGCGACAGGAAATGGGACAAAGCTAAGCTTGGGGCATTCCCCAGCTTCTACAGGCGCTTAAATACTGTATGTAGCGAGGCTGTACAGTACTATAAGCAGAACAATAGATAAAGGTGAGCCAATAGCAAAGGTAACTCAACAATAGGTGAAACACAATAGGTGAAACACAATAGGTGAAACACAATACATGAAACAGTAAGGGACCATCGACATCAAGGGATGAAACGGTAACCAAGAGAAAGAGGGTGGTAAAGGGGGAACAATAATAAGAGAGTAATGGGCGAACCGACAAGGGAGTAAATCACAACATCATGCCCCCCTCATGCTTAGTTCTCCGAACTAATCGGTCTCAGGACCCGACTCACGGAATTCATCGCCTTCGACTTCTGGCCACGCGCTCTGGGGTCCCATGGCTTTGGGGCAGAAACCCCTGTAACTCCGATGGGTCCTCCTGAGGATGCAATCCACTTGTCCACTGCAGTTAGTGTGAGGTTTGTTACAGTCCTTGTTCCAGTGTCCCCTGGTGTTGCAGTGTTTGCAGACATGTTGTCGTTTCTGAAGTTGGTGACGCTGTGCTTTAGTCATTCGTGCGGGGGTGAGAGGGGTGTTGGGGGTACTGGCGTCATCAGAGAACATTTGGGGGAAGTGGGAAGGTGACCCCATGGGAGCGTCGTTTTGGGACTGGTCGACAACGCGAGGAGGGAGGTACTGGAGAGGAGGGGTTAGGGAGAGAGGAGGGTGAATGGATGGTGTAGGGGAAGTGGATGACTCCTTCGAGTCCTCAATTCTGTCGTAGCTCCCTGCCAGTGAGTAATATGGTCCAGTGTCGCGGGTGAGCCCTCCATCAGTCATCAAGTTATCGAGTTGATGGCGAACTCGGACGGAAGTGTTGTTGGCCCGAAGGCGACTGCGGATGGCGGCGGTCTCTTTAGTGTGGGACTGGATTTCATGAAGTCTGTCAGCGAGTTGCCCTTGGAGGACGCTTAGAGCCCCTTGGATGGAGGCGCGCTTGCCCTCCAAGACTTTCAACTTGAAAGAGCTGGTACGGAGACGGTAGACGTCGGCAAGAGCACCAGGGTCATGGAGGTTTTCGAGGGCTTGGGCAGCGTCAAAGTGGAAGGGGTGATCCTCAATGAGGAGGCGGAGGTCAGAGGCAGAGACAGAGGGATGAGGGGCAGAGACAACGGGCCGGGCGATGAGCTTTTCTCCATAAGTGGGTTCTCCTCGACCCATAGTCCCTAGAAGCATAGGTTCGTCATTATATAAGGCGACACGTAAGTATGGTAGTAGGCGCTTTCGCCCATTAACGTGAATGTAAAAAGGGGGAACATGCGTGTAAGGTTCGTAAACAAACCAAGGGGGGCCAGGATGAGTGGGGTCTGCTTGGGTCGGGGTTGGCGAGGGTGTCCCTTCTCGAATGGCGAGTGGGTTGAGGGTGGCGGCAAGGTCTTGGACCTCGGTTTCATCTGGGACGATGAAGGTTCGTTGGTCGATGATATGCTGGATTACTTCGGGCGAGAGGGGTTCTTGTTTGATGGTGGGGGAAGGGGTAAGGATAGGCAGAGGGGATGAGTTAGAAACAGGGGACGACATGGGAGTGTTGTATGTAGAGGTAGCGTGTTCGTGGTGCCAGGCTGACCACTCGGAAGGGGTGGGGGTATTTATGTGGGCTGAACGTGTGATGTGGTTCCATACTAAATCTGTAAGTACTGCTCTTCGTACGGATAGATGAAACTCAGAAAAACGGGGGTCTGTCATAAGTAATTGAAAACCACGGAAGTCACCAGGAGAAAGAATTCCCGAAAAGAGTTGTTCTCTGGCGGCTAAATTGAAAATTGTATATCCGCGGTCGGGGATAGCGGGGTCGTTAACGGAATAAGAAGGGGGGTTACGTGAGTTAATTCGGGGGAGTAATGTACGTTGTTGTATCGTAAGTGTTTGGAATTGATGTTCTAAGTCGTTCAGATTTTCATCTGAATGATGGGATTCTGCGGGATCAGAGTTAGAGGTGGTCATGGTACGGAGCTTGGTGGGCTGTTGAAGGTGAAACATAGTGATGGCGTCTTGAGCGTTTTTAAGATTTGAGAGAGGTTCCCAGGTATCTTCTGCCGCGGAATATCCTTTCCACCGGACCCTGTATTGGAGTCGGTTTCTATGGAGACGTTGAGCGGTAATCTTTTCGACTTCATATTCTCCCGAGATAAGGTCAGGTGGTGGCTCAGGGAAGTTTGGTCCATGTTCGGTTGTTTCTGTGACTGGAGATAAGAGGGAGGCGTGAAATACGTTGTGGATGTTCCATTGGGGCGGCAATTGGAGTTGGTAAACAATGTGGGAGATTCGTTTGGTGATGATAAAGGGGCCGAAACGTTTGGGGCGGAACTTATGAAACTGATGGGGAGTTTTTAAGTTAGTGCCTTCCAACCAAACCTTCTGTCCTTCTTCGAAGCCCTTGAATTTGGTTTCCTTGATCCAGTTATTCTGTGCTCTTCTCATTGCTTCTTGTGCTGATTCCCTCATGTTTTTTAATGCTTGGAGTCGCTCTTGGATTCCGGGGAACTTGGACTTGAGCTGGGTGCCAAGCCCTTGAGGGTTAAACCCGATGAGGAGTTCGTATGGGGTTTTCTTAGTGGTGGTGGATTTGTGGGCGTTGAAGTGGTACTGGGCTATGGGGAGCCAGTGTGCCCACTCTTCTTGTTTCTCTCCCGTGTAAATGCGGAGATACATTTCTAGGGTTTGGTTGGTTCGTTCCGATTGTCCGTCGGTTTGGGGGTGATAAGCGGTACTCAGGTTCTGGTTGATTCCTAGAATCCGAGAGACTTCTCTGAATAGGTCGGAGGTAAATCGAGGGTCACGATCGGAAATGATCTTTGAAGGGACTCCAGTCCAAGGAAAGGCATGTCGTAAGAATAATTTGGCCATTGCTAGGGTCCCCATATCTTTACGACATGGTATGAATATCGCCGCTTTGGTAGAGTCGTGATCGGTGATGGTCATGATAGTGTTACATTCTTCCGACAATGGAAGGTCGACAATCCAGTCAATTGCTATGGTTTGGAATGGTTTCTGAGACTCAGGGGGAATTGGATAGATTGGGGGACGAGTTGGGTGTGTGGACGATTTGTTGGCTTGACAGGTGGCACAGCCTCGAATGTAGTCCCTGATAAAGTAGGCCATTTTTGGCCACCAGAAGGATTCTTGTATTGAATACAGGGTTCGGGCATTTCCTGTGTGCCCGCCGAGGATACTGTCGTGGTAGGTATGTAAAATCTTTCGTAAGAGGGGTTCTTGATATGGCACCACCAGCTTTCCGTCTTTGAATAGTGCATCTTCTTCTTCTTGGAGACCGTGTTTGACCTTCCACATGAGGAGATCTGACTTTCTTTTCCTTTGTTCGGTTAGCACTTGTTCATAGAGGTCCTCAGTGTGAAGCGTGCGAATAAACAGTTTGTCAGGTAGTGCCGTAATGTTCTGGTTATCTCCTGACCCATCATTGTGGTCAGGTCGTCGTGAGAGAGCGTCCGCACGGTTGGAGATTCCGGGTTTGTGGTGGATTTCGAAGTGGTAGTCTGCGAGTGTTGAGATGTATCCGGCAATCCTTCGGTTGATTTTGTGGGGGAGTCGGTAGTGAGCCAGGTTAGCGTGGTCTGTGAAGATCTTGATGGGGTGTTTAGTTCCGACTAATAGGTATCGCCAGTGTTGGAGCGCAAGGATCAGGGCTAGGAATTCCCTGTCCCAAACTGGGTAGTTCCTTTCTGCTTCGTTGAACGCGTGTGACATATTTCCGATCATTTTCCTTTTTCCTCTTTGGTCCTTTTGGAAGAGGATAGCTCCGGTGGCAAATTGTGAGGCATCGGTTTCTAATTCGTATGGGAGGTCAGGGTTGGCGGTGTAAAGTTCGGGATCATCGCAGACCGCTGCTATCAGGGTTTCTAGGGCTGTGGTCGCTTCTGGAGTCCAGAGGAAGGGGGTCCCTTTCTTGATTGTGGAAAAAATGGGGCGAGCTGTTTTTGCGAAGTCTCGGATAAATGGCCGCTGGTAATTGAGGGCGCCCATGATTTGTTGTACCTGTTTCAGATTATTGGGGGGTCTCGGCCAGTTTTTGAGGCCGTCCATTTTGACTGGGTCGATTTTGAGGGTTCCTTGGTTGATCCGAAAACCTAGGAAGTCAATTTCATGTTGTTCAAAGGCACATTTTGATGCTTTCAGGAAATAGGAGTCTCTTTCGAGTAGGTCGAGGAACTCATGGGTGATCTGTTGATGAAGAAGCTCTTCTCCTTTTCCTGTGGCTATTGCCACATCGTCCAGGTAGTTGCAGGTATTCTCTGGATATTTTAGAAGCCAGGGTCGGAGGGTGTGGTTCATTGCCCGTTGGAAGGTGGCTGGGGCATTGGTAAAGCCAAAGCCCATTACCATGGGGACGAAGGTGCCAAATTGGGTTTTGAAGGCACCTTTATGTCGGTCTTCAGGGTGGATCAAGATGTTGTTGTAACCGGCTCGGACATCAAATTTGCTGAAGGTGGTTTTGCCCCTTAGTCGGTGCAATTGTTCTTCCATATTGGGTAAGGCGTGGTAATCAGGGACTGTGGCGTTATTGAGTTTTCGGTAATCGACTACCATTCGTGGGGCGGTGCCATCCTTCTTTTGAACAAAGAAAACAGGGGATACAAAATCTGAAACGCCATCTTTGATAAAACCTTTGGCTAGGTCTTCTTGTATTTGTCTTGATAATTCTTGTTTCTCGTTCTGGGGGAGTGGGTAAGTTCGGCAATCAAGGAATTTGGGGGCGTCAGGTTTCAGAGTGATTCTAAAGTCGAGTTCTCCCCGACTAGGTGGGAGTCGTCTGGCTGCTTCTTCTGAAAAAACCCTTTGGTGTCGTGAATATTCGGGGGGAATGACAGTTGTCCTGATTTGTGCAATCCGTATTTTTGGTGATTTAGTCAGGGGTATAGGGGTGAGAAGGACCCCTAGATGGTTTCTTAGGCGACCAGTGTTCCAGTTGATAAGAGGGTTCAATGCCTTTAGGAAGGGGTAGCCGAGGATCATTCTATCTTCTCCCAAATTTGTAACGTAAAATGTGAGAAGTCGTGTGGTGGGACCATGACGTACGGCCATATGAGCATAGTGAGTCAGTGCTCCTCCTTGGTTACTGGTGCCATCTACATTAATGATGGGTCTGGGGGTTCTGAGAGTTTGGAGTGGAATTTGTAATTTTTCCACGATTCCTTGACTAATGAAGTTTTCTGTTGCTCCACTGTCTAGGAGTGCTTGACCAGTCTTTCCATTTGTTGTGATCATAAAGGGAACTTTCATTGAGTTTTCTTTATGTTGGACAATGGTATCTATTTGGGCCTTAGTATCGACTGTTGTACCTTGGCCTAGAGAAAATCCTCTTTTAGGATGAGGTCCCAAAGTTTGGCTCTATCCTCCGCTGGTAAAGTTTTCATGCGGGCCACCATAGTGGCGGCTTCTTCCTCCTTGGGTGGTTCTGGGGCTGGTTCAGTGGTTCGTGCTTTGGAGGTGGTGGGGGTAGTATTTTTGGGACATTCTCGGCTAAGGTGGCCTTTTTCCCGGCAGCGGAAGCAACGTCCTTCTTTCGCCAATTGTTTCCTTTCTTCTTCAGTAAGTTTCTTGAAATTAGATTTGGCGGCGTCCACTTGCATTCGATCGGGGTGGTGAGTTTTGTGTTCAGAAGGGGAGTGTGTGGTTTTTCCTTTGAGCTTCTCCCTGATGGTGATGAAACGTCGATGTTGCCTTCTGGCTTCTTCCTTCCATTCCTGGAGGGTGGTGGGCCAGACGTCTCTGTTTAAGATTGCACGGTAGAGCCCGATTTTTAGACCATTTTTGAAGCTTTCAATGGCGATAACGTCCGTTTCTGGCCACCCTGTTTTATTCAGAAGTTGTTCGAAGGTGGAAATGTAATCGTCAAGGGATTCCTTCATTGTATGCTTGGCAAGAGCCGCTTGGGCATCCTCTTTCTCCGCAGTGTTAGTGAATTTGAATGTAAAGTCTGTAACAAAGTCATTCCATAATGCTTCGTTCATTCTATCGATGGGGTTCTGGGCCCTGTTTACTTTTTCCCTGAGTGCGGTTGCTTGTGAATTGACCCATTCTTCAACCTTTTCTCCTTGAATATAGGAGAGAGCCAGCATTGTTCGTTTAAAAGGGGAGATCATTACTGCTTTGTCATCATTGAGCCCCCAGAATAGGTTGAATTCCATGATAAATCTTTTTGTTTTGTTCCTCTCCCCTGTGAAGGCAGTGGGTTCTTTACCGCTGAGGGACCCATTAGTGCCTTGTGGTGCTGGAGCAGCTGCTTGAGGGGGTGGAACGACGACTGGGGGGGCCTGGGCGGCCATCTGGGGGGCCTGAGCGGCCATCTGGGGGGGTTGTACAGCGACTTGGGGTTGGGCTGCCATATCAGGTTCTGGAGGGTTCTGTGGGTTGATTTCTAGGGTTTCGATGGATTCTTGACTTTCAAGGGGGTTCTCTGGCTCTAGTGCAGGGGATTCGAAAGGTGTCTGAGTTTCAGTGGTGTTTTCTGGTTCAGGGGGGTTGCCTTCTGTGGAAGAGGCTTCTGATTCTGACGGTGGTTCGTAGAGAGGGTCGTTTTCCCTCCAGTAGCCTAATCCAAGGCTGTTTCTAAGGAGTTCTAGGTCTTGGTGAGTGTAGAGTTGTCCTCTCCTAAGTTGTAGTTCGAACCAGCGGTTGTTGATGAATTCAACTGGTAATTCTTCGTTGTTTTCAGTGGTGATGTAACAGAGGAAAGTGTGAAAGCTGTCCCAAGTGGCAGCTCCTACGACGTGCTCGGGAAGGTCTGGGGATGGTCTGGGTTGGACACGGACCCAACGATTCGATGGTAGTTCAAGGTTGATCTCCAGAATGGAGTAGGAAGCTTAGCTTGTGTTACGGCGTCGCGGCCGTTAGAGCGTTAGCTCAAGGTTCAATGGGGCCAAGTCCCTGTGACTTGGTTCAAGGGTTCAGTGGGGCCGGCTCAAGGAGACCGGTTCAAGGGTTTAGCGTCTCAAGGCTAAGTCAGATAATGACTCAGTCCGCAGACAGAGTCGATCTTCTGGTTTCACAGAAGAGGAGGACGATGAGTGAGAGGCAGAGGAGGAAGAGGAACACAAGGGTTCCTTGAAGTGTGCTCAGGTCAAGCAGAGTAAAGGCCAGCACAAGCAAGTTGTGATTGAGAGAGTATACAGGGCAAGGGATGCGACAGGAAATGGGACAAAGCTAAGCTTGGGGCATTCCCCAGCTTCAACAGGCGCTTAAATACTGTATGTAGCGAGGCTGTACAGTACTATAAGCAGAACAATAGGTGAAGGTGAGCCAATAGCAAAGATAACTCAGCAATAGGTGAAACACAATAGGTGAAACACAACAGGTGAAACACAATGGATGAAACAGTAAGGGACCATCAACATCAAGGGATGAAACGGTAATCAAGAGGGTGGTAAGGGGGAACAATAACAAGAGAGTAATGGGCGAACCGACAAGGGGGTAAATCATAACAATTATTGAGTGAAATCCAGGACTTGGCTATGTACAGAATGCAGTGCTCACATCACAGGCCAGTGCTGCATGAGTAAAAGTAAAAGGTCAATATATATCATTGTTATAGCTGCCTGTAGCTGCTGCTCATATGTATGGTCTTGCACTGGCTGATTGGACTGCCTGTAACATGGCATTAAGAGGATAAAACAGCAGTGACCAGACTCCTCTGAGTCAGCGTACAGTGATCACCCAGCTGGAATCAAACTCCACACTCCACCATGACAGAAGGTGTGATGCAGGCATGACCTCCAGCCAAAATACTACTCAAAAACCACTCAATGGACCTCCATTTTTCTTTACTAGAATGACATTAATGGCACTCAATAGTATAACTACAAAGTTTTAAATGGGGTTGTTTGAGCAGATACAGGGGATGTTGGAGCTATAGAATAAGAGCTCAGTCTTGTGTGTAAAAGACTATATTCAGGTTAGTGTGCTAACCTATAGAATAAGAGCTATGTACAGTATTAGCTTTAAAGGAGTGTAAAGAAATTGTAGTACTGACCTCAGTCTTGTGTGTAAAAGACTGAGGGAAAACGAACAATAACTAAATTCGAATTATTTACACATATGGTCCGGGTTGTCCATTTGTGTGGCACTTAGCGGCTGCACGTCCAACAGGGGAAAATGAAATTGGCAAGATGGTAGTGGAATGGCAAGTTCCCCATAGGTGATAGTATACCTTGTTGTGTTACCATGGAATGAGATTTTTTTAAAAACCATGTAATCAGTTTCTAGATTGAAATTTCCCAGATTGATTCAGATTGCAAGGCAAGCTTTATGCTAATGCAAGTCCATATGATTGCGCTTTCCTGATCGTAGGGTAAGGCATAAAAGTTCAGTCCTGCGACGCAAGCGCTTTGAGAAAATCGGCAGTCGTGATTGACTTCAACAGTCGCGCGCCGACTGCACCCAAATTCACGTGACCCCGCGGGCCAATAAGAGGCCGCGGCCTATCAAAGGCATTTCTCCGGCTGATGACGATGATAGCAACGCAACCTTATGAGCTGATAACAGATGGGAATCGCCAATACCGAGGCCTAGTTAAATCTCGACGTCTGGATTCGGAGCCTCGGAGGGACGCCCACCCATTGCTGGATAAGATAACGGACAGGCAGCGTTTTGCGGGCTTGCGCCACGAAGACCGGGCTATTCTCTAGAGAAAGAGATAAAATCGCGGGCCTCAAGGACCCACCACCCGTCCGGTCTCTATTGAGCGGATCAACGTAGCGTTGGCGTGAGGTGCTTGGGGTGGACGGGATTGGGACATATGATGGGCTACAACAGGCCCAACCAACTGGCAACGCCTGCAGTTCCGATTCTCTCCCACTCTTCCAGTTCTCCTCTTCGTGTGTTGGTACTGGTTGCCGACACCGTCTTTGCCACATTCTCTGCCGCCGTCTTGTTCATCCACTGACCTCCACGAGTTGCATTTCAAATCGACGATCCCACCCATGATCACAATGCGGATGTCCTCTTTTTTTCCTATTTTCTGCCTCGCCTTTACTAGTAGCGTCTCGCCGTCGTTCGCCCTTGTCCCTCGTGGAAATGCTTTATCTTTTGTAAAGCCTTATTTTCAGCCAGCTGGGCCCCACTGGCATGAAGAAGAACCTCCTACTAGCAGTAGGTACGCCCGCCTCTCTCAGGCTGAAGTTGACCTCTCCCCGGGCCTAGCGGAAGTGATAAAAATACCCAAGATTGTGATATCCGTGCCCCCAATCCCCAATGATGATCCAAGATTTCCAAGAATCGTTGACTCGAGCCTTCGGCTGATCAACACGCGAACGAAAGGAAGGCGGCTTATGCCTTCAGCTGCAGGACCACCGTTCCGCAACCCAGAGTCTGAACGGTATATACGTGAACAGGAGAGAAGAAAGGCAGAATGGGAAAAAAAGGTTGGCAGACAATAGACCCCAGATGTGCCATGTTGACGATATATAGCAAGCGGCCCGCGCCGCGCTGCGCGCGGAGAGACGAAGACGCAGAGGATAGTGAGCAGGTGCATGTATGCGTGCTAGAATGAGGGGGAGCGTCATGCTTGATAAAACAGATCGATCGTAGAATATCTTATCAGTTTATAGGATCAAAACTATAAATACGACATCCTTGTCCATTCCTCAGGCTCGAGCTCATCTCATGCCCGTTCAGCGCTCAGCGCTCATTGCTCATCGCCCATGTGCAAGCCCTTCAAACGACTGATTCAAGTTGTCCAGAAGTTTCACTTTCCGTCCTCCAGAGACTCTGTTGCATCTCCTATTTCTGTCTCCTAAAACAAACATAGTCCCCTTGATTTGAATGTGATGAGGCCCCTTACAGCAACCAAGATTTCTTGAACTTGAACTTGGAACTTGAATTTCAGGATTAGCCAGGGGTGACAGGAGTCACAGGCATGATGAAAGTCATTGGAATTTCACATGATCTGTCACACTCCAGAAAAGGCAAGCACCCCACCAACTTGGCTCCTCAAGGCAATTCCCGACTCTGCAATTTGTTTCAAACACAGATAACAATTACACACAATTCTTAATTTACATAATGGTGTATTGAAGAGTAAAGTACAACAAAATAAGGAATATTTAAACTAATCTAAGGGCCTTAACTGTGAAGGCCAAAGCCAGAACACTGCTTGATGATATTGAGGGCAGTGGCATTGGGTGGGACCATTTGGCCTTCTTTTGGGGTGTGCAGGTTTGTTGGGAGAATGCACTTGCAAAGGTGATTGCAATTGTGTGGTGAGTGCTGGTGTGATGGAGGCGGCAAGGGAGTGGTGTTGGTGGGGCCATTTGGGCTTTGTTGATTTGTTGGGAAGGTGCACATGCGATGATGATCGCAACAGCACAGCATGCATTGAGGGTGAGATGATGGGTGTTAGGATTCTCGTGTTCTCTGACTGTCACCTGTTTTGCTGACTCATCTGTGATTACTCATATGTCCACTTATTGATCTGGCTTAGTGATTGCTTACTCATTGCTTACTGATCCTGTCTGGCTTAGTGATTGCTTACTGATCCTGATCAGTAAGAGCTTACTCACTGCTTATTGATTCATGACAGATACTAGGAAAGAATGACTCACGCATGAGTCATTTCTAACATTCTTGAATTGCGCTTTCTGTATTTGGATACTACTGGTTCTCCGCTATGTGCACCCCGAGTTTCGTACAAATCGGATCAGCAGTTATCAAGATATTGTATAAATAGTCTGTGGTACCAAGAAGTCGAGCCTTACGCTCAACTTACACTTTTAAACAAGACAATCATCTTGTCTACCGATCTAAACAAAATTATAGTGCAGACTCTACCTGAAAGAGGCCCCTCTCTTTTCTACATCCAATCTTCCTGAGATAATATCAAAGGCTTCGAAGTCTAGTGCTTGAACTATATCAAGCAACTCTTTCACTAAAGAGTCGTACTAAGATCTGTCGGATCTTAACAATGGGGGAGTGGTGTTTGGCAAGACCATTCAGCCTTATGTGCATTGGTTTGTCAGGAGAATGCCTGCATGAAGTGATTGCAATTGCATGGTGTGTGTTGGCAGGATGATGGAGGCAGCAGGAACCATTCAGAGTCGGGGATCTCGGTGACAACACAGCGAAGGCTAGTGTGTACCGCGAAAGGAAATACGATAGAAAAGTCTTCGCGTTCGAAGACTTTGAGAGTAGAGAGGGTTTCTGAGTCGATTGCTTGATTCCCTGCAAGCCTACAGTCCCGAAGCTAGAATCCAGTGATATTCACAAGAGAACAAGCTTAGGCTTGTTCTCTACTACTGACAGGTTTATATAGACAGCTATGTCCTATATCAAATAGTAGACATGAGGTAGCAACGAGATGATCGAGACTGGAACACGCTGGAAAGTAGTGGTACATGCGAGGCTTAGTGAGTCATACAAATGCGTGGGAATCGTGAGGCTGTCCGGGTCGGCTTGTCCAGTTGCCGGTTCGGTCCGAAGGACCGGTATTTGTGACATGGTGTGTGTTGGCAGGATGATGGAGGCAGCAGGACCATTCAATCTTTGTTTCTGTTGTGATCTCCCCTTATTCATTACTAACCCTTGCTTCTGTTTTTACATACTACCCTTGTCCCCTTAACTGTTTCATCCCTTGATCCTGATTGACTTGTTATTGTTTCACCTTTTTGTGTTTCAGCCACTGATTGATCCTTTTCTGCTACTGGTTTAACTTTATCTATTGTTCCACATATGGTACTGTATATGTTGTGAACTAAGGCCAGGCCTTGGCCATATATTGTCCTGTTAATAACTCAACAAAGCCCTTTCTCTTTGCACCCTCTACCCACCTCTGTTCCCAATCAACTTCCTTCTAACAAAGCATACATTGCAAAGGATCCTGGTTTCCAAACCCCCTGACTCACTAAAGCACCCTCCTTCCTATCAGAGTAACTCACCATGTGCTAGCCACATGATTATTCAGCCACTTGCTACCGAAACACTGGAAGGACTCCTAGACCTCTTGGATGATCTACATGACATCATGAAGCACCACTGACATCATAGCTGACTGAGCAACTCCACCATGACATCATATGCTCACCAAGCACTCCACAATGATGTCATTATGATATCATCACTCCATTGTCTCGCTAATCGTCCTGAGTCACCCATAGGTCTGACACAATGTGTTTATGCCCTCAAAATCCAATTGGAGCAGTCCAAAGAGTCTGAGTTATTTTCTGTAGTTCGTACTCAGACTTGTAAATAGTATATAAGCCCCAATGTAGCATGGCAGTTGTCAGACTGTCCATTTTGTGATACTCTCATCTTCCTGGGTACTCCTCTGTGACTGCTCAGTCTAAAGTCTTCCCTTGTCTTCAAGGTACTCTTCAACAACTGCCTTGTTTAAAGCCCCTCACTACACTGGCCTCTCACCTTCGCCTTTGTCTCCAGCAACTGTCACAAGTACTGGTTCTTCGGATCAGACCAGCAACCGGACAAGCCTACCCGGACAGGCCTCACAATTCCCACGTGTTTTCATGACTCACTAAGCCTTGCATGTACCATCACCTTCCAGCGTGTTCTAGTCTCAATTGCCTCACCATTACCTTGTGTCTGCTATTTGATATAGGATACATTGTCTATATAAGACCGTCTGTAGAAGAGAACGAGCCTTAAGCTTGTTCTCTTGTGAATATCACTGGATTCTAGCTTCAGGACTGTAGGCTTGCAGGGAATCAAGCAATCGACTCAGAAACCCCCTTCTACTCTCTAAATCTTCAAACGCAAAGACATATCCTTTGTATTTCCTCTCTGCGGTACACACTAGCCTCTGCTGTGTTGTCACCGAGATCCCCGACGCTCACAAGAACTTGTCGTCTCACTCAACTCTGTGCGCACGACTCACGCATGAAACGATTTGTCAGTGACACCGCCCCCAGTCGGTGACAGCAACACCTGCCAGTACCCCTTTGGTACCTCCTCATCGTCTGGCTCATCCTCTTGTTCAACGCCATTTATGCCGCATACCATCTGTTCCTGACCCTTGCCCACCTGCTCCTGAGTCCTTGGTGATCAGCAGTATGTGTCTTGACAGTATAGCCTTGCTAGATACAGTATTTAAGTGCCTGTAAAAGCTGGGGAATGCCCCAAGCTTAGCTTTGTCCCATTACCTGTTGCATCCATTGCCCTGTACCCTTTCTCAAATCACAAGTCCCTTGTGCTGGCCTATACTCTGTTTGACCTAAGCTCTCCTCAAGGGACCCTTGGGTTCCTCTTCCTCTTCTGCTCCTCTCTCCTCATCCTCCTCTTCTGTGAAGTAACCAGAAGACCAACTCTGTCAGTGGATCAGTCATAGTTTGACTTGGTCTTGAGATGCTAAACCAGTCTCTTTGAGCCAGCCCCATTAAACCCCTGAACCAAGTCACTGGGACTTGGCCCCACTGAACCTTGAGCTAACACTCCAATGGCCATGACACTGTAACAGTTTCAGGGTGCATCAGTTTGTTGGGAGAGCATGTGTGAAGACAATTGCAAGGGCACAATGTCTGTAGCTGGCAGGATGGTGGAGGTGTGAGGGAGTGGCAATGATGAGGGTGTGTGTGGCAGTGTGACATTGAAGGATGGACATTAGGTGCCACAATTTCAATTTTGAGTAGAGTACCACAACTTCTGTTATCAAATAATTTATTACTATCATTAGATAATTATATTAATTTTCCGAATTGTAAAGATGTTCAAACACCACTCTGCTGACAAAGTCTGATAGCCTGGATTTGGGATGTCACATCATGCAAAATTCCAATGATTTGCATCACACCTGTGACCCCTGTGACCCCTGGCTAATCCCAAAATTCAAGTTCCAAGTTCAAGTTCAAGAAATCTTGGTTGCTGGTAAGGGGCCTTACTATCATTGGGTAGGTGTTTGAACAAATTTTGAACACATGTCTCGGAAATGTGGGTCCTGATGACTACTGGTCTTCAGCTTTCTTGACAGTATATATATGCTTTGTACCTAGACTTTAACATAGTAAAAACACAAGTATAGCTAACTGTGTAATTGGCAGTGCAATGCCAGTTTGAGGGTATCCCAAAAGGTAGGCTTTTGAACAATTTCAGTCACATCAGTCACAGTTCCTGGCATGCTGAATTCAATCCCCATGTAAATGAACACACATTGATGCAATGTGCAAATCATGACTACATACACGATGGGCAGGAAGGGATAAGTCAACTCTGGTTATAGTCAACTCAGTGGATAATAAAAGTAAAATATTTCAAGTGCTGAGTAGGCTCTGTTGCAGCCACAAATTATATTACATAAGTCATGACCTTAGTTGAGCATGAAAAATATGACAAAAAAGGTTAAATATGGAGAGTCTACTCATTCCGGCACAACTTTTAGCCAGGCTAGGGTAAATGTTGTGCCGGAATGAGTAGACTCTCTATATTTTGTCACATTTTTCATGCTCAACTAAGGTCATTACTTATGTTATATAATTTGTGGCCGCAACAGAGCCTACTCAGCACTTAAGATATTTTACTTTTATTGTCCACTGAGTTGACTATAAGCAGACTTGACTTATCCCTTCCTGCCTGTCATGATATTTCAATCTCTGCTTTGAGATTGTCATGCTCAACACATCATCACTGCAAATGCTCTATCCTGTTCACTATTGTGGTTGATGTTGAATCACGCAGTGATAAGGAAGATTAGATCGTAGTAGATCTAATAAAATGATATTCAGTTTCTGTGAGAAGAAACTACTTGTGTCATATTTACCTAATAAAATGATACTACAGCAGCAGTAATCAGCTACTGATAAGATCGTGAGATAGTAAGTACTTACTTCAGTTTCTGTGAGAAGAAACTGAAGTATCTACTGTATGTATGACACTCTTAAGTATCTGAGAGTGTCCCTAATTATTTTGTCAAGTAACTATCAAATTGTTTTCACAATCGCTATGTGCTAGCTACCGATTGTCTTAGATCACCCTATCAATTTTGTTATCGTACACATTTTCAGCAACTGATCTGAAATGCTTATGTGGTCTGGGCCTGTGGGCCGCCCAGGACAGTTTGGGCCAACGCGTCAAACAGCTTCGGCTACTCTTTATCTCAACATCCCCCCAGTGATCTAGACAGTCAGTAGATTAGATCAGATGAGACCTAACCCAGTGATGAAGGAGTGCATTCGCGCATGGCATGTGTGCATCTTGGTAGACCATCAAGTGGGTGAGTTGGTAAGACTGTGAGTCGAGAGACTCCAAAAGGAAAGGTGAACGAGTGGGTGAGTCGATAAGACTGTGAGTTGAGAGACTCCAAAAGGAAAGGTGAACGAGTGGGTGGACACAGAGTCGAAGAGACTACCTATAGAGTGTTCAGATCTGCACATAGGGGAGGCTGCTGTTAAAACATTAATATATTGCCTAGTCGCCACAGGCATTGCTTCTCTGGAGTGCTTGATCAAACAGATTTCCATGTCAGGAATGGAGCGGAATATGGAAGCGGAACGGAAGTCCACCATCCCAAGGTAAGACCTCCGAGATTACAGATTACAGAAGCGGAGTGGAATCCGCCATCCCTGAAGAAATCCAAGATGTGCCTTGATTGATCAATGTCTGTGTTAGCTGAGCGATTGTGTGTAATGCGGATCCCGAGGTATGACGCAATCTTGGCTAGATCTGTCAACTTGTAGCATGTAGACAAAGATAGATATTGTGCCCATAGATGTGAGCGTCGAGATCACAAGGGTCGCCTAAGATAATGATGTCATCAGCAGAGAGGATGTGAAGCAAAATGATAGTGGAGCAAAATGATAGTGGATCCCCCCACGTCTTGGCGATGACATATGTCTGCATGAGAATGTGTGTGTGCGCAGCCAAGATAAGTTGAATGTGAGTCACTAAGGACTCCATGAGAATGTAGGTCCCATGTACAAGAGGCCTGTGTAAGACAAAAAAGTGTTTTTGGTGTGATGAAACCTTGCGATTGCTCCAAATAATTCTAATCTTCTTCACCCAGTGAGCCGATGATGAACATCAACAAGACATCCTTGGATCTCCCGATCTATATGCTAGCATGGCCAATGCTGAACAAGAGTCGCTAAGACTCAGACCTGGCTACTGGTGAGAAGGTTTCATCAATGTCAATGCCTTGTAAATTGGGTGAACCCCTGTGCAACTGAAACATGCGTGAAATCTCCAAGATTTGCATGCTGCACACCCATTCCGATAAGATCAACAAGATCCCAGGGACCATTTTTCGCAAGCACGCCAATCACGTATGGATACATGACTTGCCACTCATCGGCAAAATCCGATAAAGTGCCTTCCTGATATGTAGCCCAGTGATCACTTCTGCGTAGCCGAGCCGTATGTGATAAGCGCCCTCTCGCATCTGTGTGTGCAGTCCCTCCGAGACATTTGGAACGTGGATGTGAATAAGACCCAAGATGTGTAACTGAGAGCAGATGTGGTGGACCAATGAATTGTCCCAATAATGCTGAGTGAGGATGGCGTAAATGGTATGGCGGAACGTGTGTAACTGGCTGTATAGGCGGGGTAAGGTATAGTGAGTGTGGTGTGAGGGAATCTAATAGGGGTTTCCAGATGCCCGGAATGAAGTGCTGACGATCCAGTTCATGTGAAATTAAGGCAGAGAATGTCACCGGTCCTGTAGGGACCAAGAGTTGTGCAGGTGGAGCAGTGTCTGTAACATGTCCCCTGGCTATGCAGTATGCACTTGTCATGCTACCAGACGATGGTTAGGCATGTAGACATATGCCCTACATCTAAAGAAGACGGAATTTGTGAGACAACCAGAGTCAGTCCAGTCCATTCACAGTGTATGAAGTGTGCGTGCACAGAGAATGCGTGATGGAGTCCGATCATTAGTATGGACGGCAGCTTTAGTACTAAGCTCCAGAACCCAAGAGTGAGACCAGCGCCATGCAACTTTTTTTTGAACGTGTTCTGTCTTCAAGGGTCCTGATTCCATCTATCCAGCACTCTATTCTCCTGTGGTAAATCTGGCATTGTTAATCTATGTATGATCCCTCATTGAACTGATAAGTATGTGAGCGTGCATTGCCTCAATAGCTAGCGCCTTGTATTGGTCTTGTGTGCAGCAGATTGGCTAAGGTGCTGTAGATAATCTTGTAGCCGAGGATCCAATCGCTAAGGGGAAACCCAGAAAAGAAGCATTCAGTTGCCAAGTATATACTCTGGACAGGATAACTGATCATGATCTGTAATGTCAAGCGAGATCCGGGTACTGGAATCACAGTAATAGATTAACGCGCAGTGTGGACATATGCCTCATGCTGCTGATGCTGGATGTGGAATGATAGGACACTTCTTTGCACTGTGTAGAGCTGGAGTTATGAAGTTACTACACAATAGATTGTTCTCCAGCCAGCTGTGTGTGATCTTCCAATCTTTGATGTGTAAATTTGAACACCCCTCTTGAGTGTATGTGATGCATCCCTCGTTCTGAAGTAGCACGCGCACTGTGTAGTCGCATGCATTGGCCTTTGGTACATGTAGAATGTCTATGAGGGTTAATAAGGATATCTCCAAGGCCTTCCAGCCAGCAGGACGGACACAGATCCAGTCCCAATCTGTCTGATGACTGTATAACCTCCCAGAGTAATAGATCTGGAGGCCAGAGCTGCAAATAATGAAGTTGGGGGTCCGGAACGGACTAATATGATGAGGAGCTCCATAGTCGATCAAGATCTAGCCGCCACGTAAAGGGAAACTCAGAATCTCATATTCATTGGACGTCCGATACCTTGGTGATAGGAGCAGTATTGCCCACTATGTATGCGCTGATGTTTCTGTCAGTGCCTGTCACTTTTGTATTCGTCGCCTTCTCCTTCCAGTAGTCCAGACTGTGTGCCCAAGTTTATTGCAATAGCAGCATTGTATCTTGGATGCAGCGTTGTGTGTCTTTACTGGAATGACTATATTTTGTGAGGCGGAGAGGCCGGCCCAACAACCATCTTCATTTGATCCATACCTGGATCATGTGGGGAAAGGTTCATCAGAGTGCCAGAGGCTAGAATTTGTTGACGCGACAGCCGAGTAAGCATCAGGTAACGTGAAATGAAGATTCGATATGAATAAATGGTTATATTGGAGAGTGATCCATGCATCATTTGTTACAATCGTGGGAACGTCTGATGTGTGTCGTTTAACGTCTAGGAATGTGCATGTAAGGGATGCCCATGTGTAGAACATTTGACATTGATCTGATGCCGCCATATGCGCGTTTGAGTTCCTCCCACTTGAGCTTGCAAGTATACAATTTAGTGTCATTTTTGTTACTGCCAATGTGACCATCTGGATGTATATTTCAGAAGCACGTGCAATCTAAAGGAGTTCTCCCTCAGCATCCTAAGAAGTATTGCTGGAGGGGCTATCATCTGTAACTGTAATGCGATGCGCGATGGGGTAATGGCCAGTAAGCGAGATGACCAAGCGAGTGATCAAGATTGAGGAGGGAACATAAACATTAGGCAAGGTGCCATGTGATTTGATTAGGTAAATGGGGTGATAAAGCCAATCTGGGCAAGTGGAGCAAATATGCATGCCAGATGTTAGAAATCTGATCAGTACCCCTGATGCATGGGTCAAAACTTTGATCCAAGTACTGAAAGTATGGGGTGTTGTTCTGATGAACAGTGGCTCGTGAAGGGGAGAGAATGTGTCAATAGACTGTGTGAGCTTGTATGTGGATTTCTGTCTTGGGAATTTAGTAGTGGCCAGGGCCCATAACCTGAATCACGCAGTGATAAGGAAGATTAGATCATAGTAGATCTAATAAAATGATATTCAGTTTCTGTGAGAAGAAACTACTTGTGTCATATTTACCTAATAAAATGATACTACAGTGCGTAATCAGCTACTGATAAGATTGTGAGATAGTAAGTACTTACTTCAGTTTCTGTGAGAAGAAACTGAAGTATCTACTGTATGTACGACACTCTTAAGTATCTGAGAGTGTCCCTAATTATTTTGTCTTATGTGGTCCGGGCCTGTGGGCTGCCCAGACAGTTTGGGCCGACGCATCAAATGCTTCGGCTACTCTTTATCTCAACAGTTGACTGTACCTGTAAACTGCTAGGAGGCTTCTTATATAGGTAGACTTCATTTGTATCACTTTTGTTTTAGAAATTTGACTTCAGGAAATCATCCAGACACTGTTCTTTCCAAATCAAGGCAAATGTGGACATTTAAAACCTGAAATTCCTCAACAATGCAGCTCTCTTCTGCAAAATAAATTTTATACATCATTTGATAGTTATAGTAACTACATATCCCAAGAATATTGAGGGCTGAAGTGGACAGGAAGTGGTAGAAATATCAACTGGTCAAACACCTACCCATGTTCAAACCCAGCACTAGGGATAGCAGCTTTACGTAGCTGGACTGTAAACACATCACGGGCCAGTTTTGTACACCAAGTGCTACACGGGCAACAAATGGATTCGAAAAGAAAGAAAGGGAAAGGTCGAGACATCAAGAAGCCCTGCGTCAACCACGTCCGCGCTTCTCATGATTTCCTTCACCTCCATCGCATCCTCACGCGTACATAATCGCAACGTTGCACGCCTTGACGACGGCCCATGAATGCACCATTTGTTCTGTGCGGCCGGAGGAGAATTCAGAAATTACGCGACCTCGGCCTCGGAATGTCTTGCGGCTTCTCAAGCGTGGTCGAGGTCGGCTGCAATGCAAGCTGCCCGGGGAACGGACGTGCGGATGTGACAGCAGAGCGGATCGCCGTGAGTGACGTGGGACATGGACAAGGCCTTTTCCTCAGTTGCGCGGCGAGACGGTTCCATTCGACTTCTCCAGAGTCCCGGACTCGGTCTTCCGAGCTTGATCTCACGAGCATGCGCAACGAAACGTGCTCTCGATCATCTTTCTGTAGTACAACTTTGCGCTCGCCGTCCTGGCGAATCCGATTCCTGACAGCCTCAGTGCTGCCATCTTCTATGCATTTCAACCAGCCCGTCGTCGTGGTTCTGATGTGTCCTCCGAGTCTTTGGACTGTGCATATACGTAGAATGGGTGAACCTCTTTTCCCATAGTGACCCCTCATGCCCGTGAGACCGAACCCCAAACTCGATACCGACGTCCCATGAACGCAAAGTAGTATGCCAAGGAGATTCGAATTGGAGGCGTTTCAATACTCTCCCCAACGATTCATTAACGGACTTTCTATACACTTGTCGTACGTTGGGTGTTCGAAATGCGCCACCCATGGGTGGTGACCGAGACGGAACCTTCGAGTCGTAATCTGTGCAGGAGTGTCTCAGAGCAATCGAAAATGGAGAAGGACCACTGGCATACACAAAGTATGCTGATGTTGAACGTTGAACGCTGACCACCTTCACACCTTCATATAGGTAGTACACTCAATTACGGTAC
The DNA here is from genome assembly GCA_025769875.1 of Russula earlei. Classification (NCBI taxonomy): domain Eukaryota; kingdom Fungi; phylum Basidiomycota; class Agaricomycetes; order Russulales; family Russulaceae; genus Russula; species Russula earlei. The sequence goes on along the minus strand of JAGFNK010000037.1, from coordinate 111,170 downwards.
ACATCAACTTCACCGGTACTAGTGAGGTTTATCTACTGTGTAGCTAATGATACAAAAATCGTAAATCATAGGGGATATCATCATCGCACAGGGTCAGCCCGAGTCCGCAAGGGTATACCAGATGTCATTTCCATAGTCCTACAAAGTTCGAGCCGCCCGCTCATCTTCCTTATCCCAAAATCGTCGTCACGGTTTACCCTAACGGATCCTCGAAGGGCCCGCCACACTCGATTCATCCCTGGAGAAAATTAAAATGGAAAGGTGACCGCGGAAAACGTAGGCCAACTTACAATGCTTCCTCAGAGTGCGAAGATGAATAAAGCGTTGCGTTGTCGTGAGGATGCTTCGGTAAGATATGGAGCCTGTTCCTACCGCCCAAAAGGTCAAACCTGCGTGGACCTATGTTCAGGTCCTCTTCTGTCTTGCATCTCTCTATGAACGAGGCGTCAATCACGGCTTGCTCGTCAACCTTTAGCTTGATCAGCTCTCGTCTGAGCAATGGCTTCCTCACGTCCTCGTGTATCGTCCTCAGGATATCTTGAACTGTGACAACAGCACCGGGATAGCCACCAGAAGCCTGGATGATAAGTTGTGGATACCCCTGGTGGTTCTCCAGTATGAGAGATAGCATCGGTGGGTGCACAGCAGTGGATGTTATTGTTTCATTTGGAAGGCCGTAGTCGTGGTCAGCAGGGTTGCCGAATTCTAGTTTGAGAAGATACTCGGTCAATGCAGGGTTTACGACAAGCGGGACTGGCTCTCCCTCGTGTCGAGATCATTAGTACTTTCTATTGCTTCTTGCCCGAATAAAAGATATCCCACCTCTAATTCCGCTCTCGCGAAGAAGATCGCAATTGCGTCGTCGGGGACCGCTGGCTCATCATCCGGCATGAGTGCGGCTGCCGAAACTGATGTTCAGTTACTCCCACATTCATCGTACTGATGTGGGACACATGCCGCCATTCTCAATGGTCTCAGGGATATCTTCACTTGAAATGGCCTCTCCTTCATTTTCAGTCTTATTTTAATGGGAGTGTGAGTCATTGGTTGACATTCCAACTTAGACGTACCTCGTCTTCGATGGGCCAAAAGTCGTCAGGGTGGATAATGGATATGGCATCCTCGGGCAATTTCTTCTGGGGTGGTTGAAGGGAATGGTCAGGAAGACGAACCTCGGCGATATCGTCTCCAACCTCGATGAGTGGGTGGCGAGTCTGGAAAAAATGTGTTATGCTCCTCTCTCCCTCGCTTCAAAACAAGATTACACACTTTCGGAGCATCTGGAATTCTCTCCACTTGTATCTCATCCTCTCGAGGGTTGTCAAAGCGAGGAGAAGGGGCTCCTTCAAGCCCGATGACTCTGATCGTCCACAATACGCGCCTTGCTCTGAAGCCCCTGATGAAGATGCATTGATTCCACGGTGGGTTCTTTAATACGACAAGGGAAGGAAATGGGTGCATGGCGGGTCGACGCAGCGAAGAGAACATACTGGGTTAGAAAGACTGTTATGATGTGCTACCATGTTATGAATCTTGCTCCAAGTGTAATGTGCTCCACCGTTGTTTAATGTTTGGACGGTGAGAGAAATTTCTGCCTCGACAGCGGAGTCAACGAATGCAGCGGCAGCCCACGAAGTAACAAAGGTACACCCAGATACGAGAATCAGGTCTTCCATCCGCTCCACGCCCATCCCTTTGTTCCGTGCCCAGTTGAACCAGGTGACCACATTGTCTCGGATGTAATCTTCGAACACCTTTGTGCGGATGACATCTAAGCGATGGCCGTCGTGAGGAAGAAATAACAGCGCTCCTTGACCCCGAGACTTGTAAGCAACACCCCTGATATTACGAGACGGCATGTCGGTCAATTAGGGAGGTCTGGGATAACTCGGACTCACTCGTCCGGTCTCGCAGCCCTGCACCCCACTATCCTCTTTGGACACACGACGGGAATAGTACACCCCTTTATCCAGCTTTGCTTCACGGACATTGGTGAATGGATCGCTGACCAGAGTCTTGTACTGCTCTGGTACACCGAATGTGGCATTCGAGGGATCGTTCCAAGGAAGTGTCACGTTGAACATACGAAGGAAAAACCCTTCTTGGATATAACCAACGTCGCCGATCGAGACGCGTTCGTAGTGATGTATCATGGGGTTTGGTTCCCACAAGGCGGTCCCATGATATTGGGACGAGAGTTGTTCGCGGTAAACGTTGTAGGGTTGATCCATATTCAGTGGATGGGAAACTAGGAGAGTCGCAGGTGTAGCGCGTTCGACGATGAGACTCAGAGTCTATTTCAATTAACTCCCAATCCCCCGCAACGCCCACATTCTGAGGGCGTATTGTTCTTCACACCGCCGCTGACACTAAATTCTCAACGATGTTCGTGAGTTACATGTATGTCGGACGACATTCACTATCCCCTCGCTGAAACTGACCAAGTCTCGCTTAGTGGTTCTCAACATGCTGCCCTGCATCGAGCTCCGTCACCCCCACCTGGATTTGCCCACGCATTACTGCCTAGCAACCACCGCTCGCCGACACTTCGAAATGGTCCATCTGAAGGTTTAGAGATCGGAGAGGATTCTGGGCATCCCCTGGAAGAGTCTAGTCAAGAGCGAGGTCAATGTACGTCTCCCGCGAATTGTCCCCGATAGTCGCTGACCGATCCAATGTAGACCAGGTTTCTATCAGCATGCTTCCCGGCAATGCCCTCTTAGGAATATTTAATCTTTGTTTGAATGACTGGCATGCGAAGAGATACGACTGGTATACGCTAATCCATGTTTGCCAAAGGTGGCGTCGCTTGGTGTTTGCATCACGACATCCTCTGGACCTGCAACTTGAGTACACAGGAAACAAACCTGTGACGGAGATGCCGGACACCTTGCTGCGCTTACCCATGGTGATAGAACAAGGACGCTGGGATGACAACAGCCCAACCTCGCGTGCAAGTAATATAGTCTCCCTACTCGACTCGGGGCACCGCGATCGCGTATGTGAACTCAACCTTATCAATGTCCCGAGTTCGCTTTGGGAAAGAATCGCTGCGGTGATGCAGAAGCCATTCCTGGAGCTGACGGATGTAACCGTCTGGGTGGCCGATAATGGTGCCCCGGTCCTTCCCAGTTCGTTCTTGGGTGCATCTGCCCCGCATTTGCGGGGTTTGTCGCTGGAACGAATCCCAGTTCTGTTAATGCAGAACCCATTGTTTTTGCAAGCGACCTCGTCCGCCTTTCCCTTTTGGATATCCCGGATTCCGGGTACATTTCACCCAAGGCAATGTTCACTTGTCTGTCCGAGATGACCCACCTCGAAGAACTTGCCCTTGGGTTTCAATCTCCTCGATTTCGACCCGACCGGGCAGGCCGACTCCCGCCTCCGCTCACGCGCTCTGTCCTCCCCGCTCTCATATCTTTTACTTTCCAAGGCGTTTGTGAGTACCTGGAGGACCTAGTCGCCCAATTTGATGCCCCTCTATTGCGCTACCTCAACATACATTTCTTCATGAACATCTTCTTTAACGCCCCACAACTCCACCGGTTCATCAGCGGCGCAAGAGAGCTCAAGAACTCCGACGGAGCAACGGTTCTCTTTTCCCAATATTCCATTCTGTTCGTCGTTGCTCCTACAACAGAGTCAAATAAACACACAAGTCTTGAGCTCGTGATCTCCTCCAGACAGTCGGATTGGCAGCTTTCGTCTCTCGCCCAGGCTTGCCGTTCGTCATTACCTCCCTTTTCCACCTTGGATAGTCTCCGCGTCATGTATGATGCTCATTTCCACCCACATTGGAACGACGACGTGGACAACAACCAGTGGCTGGAACTATTAGATCCATTCATTTCCGTGAAGGACCTGTACCTATCAAAGGAAATAGCACTACGTGTCGGTCATGCACTGAACGACATTGATGAGGAAAGAGTAACGGAAGTGTTACCGGCTCTACACTGTCTTTTCTTAGAGGGCCTCCAGTCATCGGGACGTGACCAGGAACTCATGGGGGGATTCGTCGCCGCGAGACAGCTCTCCGGTCAACCTGTAGTCGTCGGCGATTGGGAAAAGGATGGCAATGAGTAGATGAATAAATAACGCGTCGGAGGATGTTTGGTTAGGACGTCCCGTGGTATTCGATTCATGTTTAAATTTGGTTGCATCTACGTAAACACTGCGTCATGGACTACCCATAATTCAACTGCAGTTTAGAAACGCACCCAAACTGCGATTGCCATCTTTCGCCTCGTATGGCATGGAGGATGAGTGGCAGGGGTACGAGCTGCATGACGGTTTCCTGTGGCTCGGCAAGTTGCGGTTGGAGGTGTGAAAACCAACACCAACCACAACCGGTGATCACCTGTCGACTTGCTCGTCCTGATGGCGGTGCTACACCCAGGACACCCAATCTCTTCCTATCATGCCAGTAGACCAACCCTTCAACGTCTATCGACAACAGCTCACATCCTTACACCACGGCCTTGCACTGTGGCAGCCAAACCCTATCGAGAATCTCTACGACGAGGTGTCCATCGGTGACGTTGGTTATATAGAGGACGGTTTTTTCCATCGCATGTTCAATGTCACACTCCCATGGGACGATCCATCGAATACAAGACTTGATGAACCAGAGCCTTACGAGCCTCTTGACTGCGGTCCACGCGCCACTACTCGTGGGGCACCATTGGCCAAAGGGGATTACTACTCCCCTCATGTGTCCACAGAAGAAAATGCCAATAATGTGTCAGCTTGGAATCCCGACGAGTAAGTCATGTTTCTATGCCAGACAGCCACATCCAACTGAGACTCTCGCAGTCTGGAGGGCGTTAGATATCAGTGCAGGGGCCAAGGTGCACTCTTGTCCCTTCCCCATGACGGCGACCGCAAAGACGTCATCCGCACGAAGGTGTTCGAGGATTACATCCGAGACAATGTGGTCGCCTGATTTAACTGGGCTCAGAAGCAAGGGCTGGGCGTCGAGCGGATGGAAGACCTGATTCTCGTTTCTGGATGTACCTTGGTCACTTCATGGTCTGCCGCTGCTTTCGTTCAACCCGGTGCTGAAGCGGAAATTTCTCTCGTCGTCCGACCAGTCGAGGACGGTGGGGCACATTATGCTTGGAGCAGGATTCATGGCATGGTAGCACGTCACAACAGTCGTCCCGAAACGGTCCGTTCTCTTCACTGCATTAATTCAGCATACACTGATCCCGCCCCTCGTCGTATCAAAGAACCCACCTCGGAATCAATGCGTATTTATCAGGGGTTTTCGAGCAAAGCGTATATTTTTCTGGACCAGACCCTTTCGGGCAGCAGCAGAGCCCATTTCTGATGATCCTGACAACTCCCATGAGGATGAGATACAGGTCACCCGAATTTCAAATGCTCCGGAGGTATGTAACCCAAGGCAAATGACAGACTGCAGCACGACATTTTGATCCCAGTATCGTGACCCCCTCACCGCCGTTTTGGACTATATCGCGGAGGTTCGTCTGCTTGATCGTTCGCTTCTTCTCTGCTTAGTGTGATCCCGAAGAAATGCCCTGAGGATTGTTCTGAGAACACGATAGCAATTGTCCATGATGACGACCTGAAGCTCGTTAACGGCATGGTATGTTCAAGTCAAAATGTTGGACTTATTTCCGAAGGCAATTAGTAACATACGCGCCTAGGGAACCCTAACTGCAAGCGTAGTAGAAGCGTTTTTGCATGATCATCAAATCCCTGTCTTCGTTGAGAATGGCGGTACATGTCCTGTATCACCACGATGAATGCCCGAAGAACTGACGGCTAGTTTTGGCAGCGGCAACCTTACACAAGAATGACCCGTCAGTACCCTATGATGTTTCCATGGACTGGCCGGAAGCTTCCCACTACAGCGATGATAAACCCTCTTTAATGAGCTCCCCCCCGTATGTCGAGTGACATTAGCTATCTCCATCGCTGAATAAGCTGACCGAGTGTCGTGTAGTGGAGCTCAACATGGTGACCGTACTTCGCCGCCACCCGGCTTTGCCCACGAATTACCACCCCGGGAAGAGTCTGGTCAAGAACGAGGTGAAGGTATGCTCCCTACGTATCATCCCCAAAAGTCGCTGACCGATCCAATGTAGACCATACTTCTATTAAGATGCTTCCCACGAATGCCCTCTTACAAATATTCTATTTCTATCTGAATGACAAGCACGCGAAGAGAAGCGATTGGTATACGTTAGCCCGTGTTAGCCGACAGTGGCGGGACATCGTTATATCATCACGTCTCCTCGGCGCGCAACTTGTGTACACAGGAAGCAGAGGTATGAGGGAGATACCGCTACTCTTGCCAATAGCGATAGAACAAGGAAACTGGGACGATGACGATGGAACCTTGCGTGCGGACAACATAGCTGCCTTGCTCAACTCGAAACATCGTGATCGCGTGCGTACGATCGACCTCGTCGGTCTTCCAAAGTCACTTTGGGAAAAAATCGCAGCGGTGATGGAGATGCCATTCCCGGAGCTGGAGAGCGTAACAGTTTGGTTGGCCGATTATGATGGGCCGACCCTTCCCCGTTCGTTCCTAGGCGGATCTGCCCCACGTCTGCGGATCCTCTCGTTGCATGGAATTCAGATTCCGGGAATGCTCGCTTTCTCTGCCAAGAACCTTGTCAGGCTTTTTCTTTTGAACATGCCCGATCTCGCGTACATCTCACTTCAGGCCCTGTTCACTTCTCTGTCCGCGATGACCCACCTCAAACAACTCGTCCTTACGTTTCAGTCCCCACGATTTCCCCTTACCTACCGATACCCTCGACTTCGCCCCAACTTGACAAGCCGACTTCCGCCTCCGCTCACACCTTTGGTTCTCCCCGCTCTCACCTCGCTCACATTCCAGGGCGTTTGTGAGTATTTGGAGGAATTTGTCGCCCAAACTCATGCTCCTCTACTGCGCTACCTTAGCGTACATCTCTTCGTGAACATCCATGTCGACGTCCCAGGACTCTACCAGTTCATCAGTGGTGCTGAAGAGCTCACAAAGTCCGATCGAGCAACGGTGCACTTTTCCCAACATTCCACTCGGTTTGTCGTTTCCTCGACAACAGGGTTACATGAACGCCCAATGCTCGAGTTCGTCATCTCCTCCAGAGAGCCGAGTCGGCAGCTTTCGTCTCTAGCCAAGATATGCCGTTCGTTAATACCTCCTTTCTCCACTTTGAGATATCTCCGCCTCCTGGACGATGTTCGTTTCCCACGAAATTGGAAGGACGATGCGGACGGCAACGAGTGGCTGGAGCTGCTAGACCCGTTCATTTCTGTGAATGAACTGTACCTATCAAGGGAAATCGCGCTACGTGTCTGGCTCGCACTGAATGATCCTGCTTCGAAAAGGGTAGCAAACGTGTTACCTGCACTAGAAAGCCTTATCTTCGAGGGACACGAGCCTTCTGGACGTGTCAAGGAGCTCGTTGGAAGGTTCGTCGCCGCAAGACAGCTTCTCGGTCAACCTGTAGTTGTCGGCATATCGGAAAAGGAGGATGACGAGGAGTAGGTGACAGGAGTTCCGGTGGTGTCTCTTTCCAATTCTCGCGCTCTTCGGCTGCTTCGTCGTACATGATTTAAACTGCTTCTTCACATCGTGTTGGGCATCGCTCCTGTGTCGCCTCAATCGAGTGTCAATACTCGAGGGAGTCTTGTTGGTGGAAAGCGTCGACTTACCCCAATGTTCAGAATCTCGGGAAGGCAGAGACTTGACGGTTACACACGTACCAGGCATGTCCCATGTCATCGTTATCGATTTTATTTATAGACTTTCGGGTCTATATTAAGATCGTGCCTTTTTCAGAGATAGTCGAGCTTCTGCAGGCACCTGAGAAACTCGGCAGTGCGGTCTTGGCTTATGAATCACTTGAGCTAGTCATCGTCGTCGAGAGCGTTCAATGTGAGCTCGCGTGTCCGATTGTCATACCCCGTACCGGCAACTGAACTTTTCAAGTCATGGTAACTCGCATCATGCGATGTCTCCGGATCCTGATCCTGATCGCAATCCCTAGGACTCGCCAAGGCATAATTAAATCCCGATCCCGACGTCTGGCAGCATTTTCGCGAGCGTGCGCCACAGGGTACTGAGGTACCCCTCTCGAAGAGAAAATGAAATCGGATCTACGGTAACCACCATCCTTCCTATCTCTTTTGAGCGGATCAATGTGGCGTTGGCGTGCAGCGCTGCTTGGGGGTGGACGCGACGGCGACATATAAACATAACAAAGGGTCAACCCCTGGCACCCCCTGTCCCTGTGGTGGTGCTACGGCAGTAGTTGGTACTGGTTACCGATGCCGTCTCTTACACCTCCTCTGCTGCTGTCTCGTTCATCCACCGACGACACCGACCTCCGAGTCCTCCACGATTTGCATTGAATCGACGATCCCGCTCATAATAACGATGCTGATGTCCTATGCTTTTACCGTTTTCTGCCTCGCCCTTAGCGTCTCCCCGTCGTTCGCCGTCGTTCCTACTATAAAAAATTCTATTTTTCGGAAATTGTTTTCCGGTAGACAACCAGAAAGGTGCGCCCACCTCCTCGAGCTCTGTCGCATGCCTGAAGTTGACCGCACCCTTGCAAAAGGGTTGACGTCCCCTTTCTCACCCTTGTCCCATCGCCTGGGCCGGTAGGCTCGGTACTGGCACGCATCAAGAAGAAAGAGAACGAGGTACGTTTACTGAACAGTGACAAAGACAAGTCCGAGGCCAATTCTTGGCAGGAGACGCTCGAACGCACCCCCGGGCTGCTTCGTCCTTCGTCAGCAGGACCACGGTTCTTCGACAAAGAGTCTGAAAGGTATCGAAGGATGATGAAACTGAAACTGAAACCGATACAAACACAACTTGAAGATCATGAGGCGGAAACCCGCGCGTTCTATTTCCATGACCATGACCAGTAGCTAGGGCGTGGGGGCGCAGGGCAACGGATGGAACGAGTGGAAGTGGGCTATCAAAGACTTCGTATTTTCAATCGTTCAGGTGCCTGTATTAGTATGTCACACATAATTACGTTTCTCAGAGAATCTTCGTGAGACATACTTGGGGCACGCGCCCTTACCTTGACCTACAGTTGAAGTAGGTCGGCGAGGCTGGTTCGATATGTTCGATTGGCCCAGGCGTTGGCGTCACTGGCCGCACAACTTCCCGCATGAAGCACCCAGGTCGACGTCAACCGCACAGTATTTTTTGATGTTGTGTCCCATTGCCACTTGGAAGCAGGGCATTAGCATCAGCAAACCACAAAAAAAAATCCCGGGTTTTCATTGGTTTCCGCTGGTTTCCCAGTTTCCGGAAACTGAAAACCCAGAAACTGGGAAACCTGGTAGACATCATGAAGCACACTGGAAAACAATTCAAGTTTTCTATGGTCACATCGACTGTCTGAGTGAGCGACGCTGGTGTTGAATCGCGCAGTGATAAAGTAGATTAGATCGTAATAGATCTAATAAAAATGATATTCAGTTTCTGTGAGACGAAACTATTGTGTCATATTTACCTAATAAAAATGATACTACAACGCGTAATCAGCTACTGATAAGATCGTGAGATAGTAAGTACTTACTTCAGTTTCTGTGAGACGAAACTGAAGTATCTACTGTATGTACGACGCTCTTAAGTATCTGAGAGTGTCCCTAATTATTTTGTCTATAGTAACTATCAAATTGTTTTCACGATCGCTATGTGCTAGCTACCGATTGTCTTAGATCATACTATCAATTTTGTTATCGTACGCGTTTCATCAATTGAGCTGAAACGCTTATGTGGTCCGGGCCTGTGGGCCGCCCGGACAGTTTAGGCCGACGCGTCAACGCTTCAGCTACTCTTTATCTCAACATCCCCCCGTGATCTAGACAGTCAGTAGATTAGATCAGATGAGACCTAATCCAGTGATGAAAGTCTGAAGCAACACATGAGCGTGTGGCTTGGTTAGACCATCAGCAAGCATCTCTGCTGTGGGCGTTCTGACTAGATCAATTAGTCCGTCCTCGATGTACTGTCTGATTGCGTGATGCTTTATGGGGATATGTTTTGATCTTCTTCCGGTGATGGGATTGAGCGCAAGATCTACGGCGCCTTTGTTATCACCATGGAGCGGAATCGGATCAGTGATATCGTAGCCGATTTCGGAGAAGAAGCTCCGATACCACATGGCTTGATTAGCTGCGTCGGCTAGGGCCATATACTCGGCTTGAGTGGTGCTCTGGGCGATGGTCTTCTGTTTACGCGAGGACCAGGAAATCGCAGCTCCGGATAGCAAGAATACATAGCCCGAAGTGGAGTGAAAGTCATCTGCGTCATCTCCGAGACTAGAATCGGAGTATCCGTGCAGTCCAACGCCTTGCACGCCATCGTAATGTAGCTTTAGTTGGGCTGTGCTGTTAAGATAAGATAGCACATATTTTGCAAGGCGTAGGTGCTGTGCTGACGGATTGCTGGAATACTGTGCAAGACGCGAGACTGCAAAAGAGATGTCTGGACGCGTTCCGATTTGCACATACAGGAGGCTGCCAATTATTCTCTGGTAGTACTTTATTTCCGAAGGCGTTGCCTGTCCAGTATGCTTAACCAGATGTATTTCCGCGCCGGACAGAAGTGGGGTGCGGACCGGATTGGAATCCGCCATCCCGAAGCGATTAACGATCTCCGAGATGTACCTAGATTGGTCAATGTCTAACACTTTAGCCGAGCGATCGCGCGTTACGCGGATCCCAAGATAGGACTCGATCTCGCCTAGATCAGTCATCTCATAGCGTGTAGACAGTGATTGTTTGATGCCAGTGATCTGCGCGCGTGAGTCGCTTAAGATTGTGATATCATCGACATAGAGGATGATAATGATAGTGGATCCCCCCGCGTCTTGGCGATGATAGACGCCGGCATCAGAATGCGTGCGCGTGAAGCCGAGCTCAATGAGAACCCCATGAAACTGCAGGTTCCATGCGCGCGAAGCTTGTTTGAGACCGTAGATCGCCTTCTTTAGGCGGCAAACTTGGTGTGATGTCTCCGGAACAGTGAATCCTTGTGGTTGCTCCATGTAAATCTCTTCGTCCAGTAGCCCATTCAGGAACGCCGACTTGACGTCCATCTGGTGGATCTCCCAATCCTCTAGTGCGGCCAACACTAACAAGAGTCGCAAAGACTCAAATCTCGCTACTGGAGAGAAAGTGTCACTGTAATCAAGTCCTTCAATTTGTGTAAACCCCTTGGCTACAACGCGCGCGTGAAATCGGCCATCCGATTTGCGTGCAAATACCCATCTTGATTTCACGGCCTTACGGCCCGGCGGTAGATCGACTAGATCCCAGGTACCATTTCTGGCAAGCGCGTCTATCTCATACTGACACGCGGCTTTCCATTCATCGGCTGAGTCCGATTCCATCGCTTCCCAATAAGATACAGGATTTAGCGCCTCGGCTGTCGCTAACAGGGCTGTATGCGATACGCGCCCTCTCCGAGCTGGACGTTCTGCGTTGTCCTCACCGAAATATCTTGGGTTCGGACGCGGGTTAGCTCTGAGTCTACGAGGCGAGGGTGGACGCGTCATAAAGGCGGGTCGTGGAAGTGCTGGAGGGGTCGGGATAGGAATGCGGGACGGGGGAGTATGGTACACTGAAACATTCTGAGGTGTTGCCGCAAGATTTGCAGGAGTTTCCGGAGGTGCGCGGCCATCCGGTTGGTGAGGGACAGGTTCCGGGAGGGAAAATGTAATAGGTCCGGCAGGGACCAGGGGTAGCATGGGCAAGGCGGATGGTCCACCGCTTGCCTTTGCTGGGAAGAACGCTTCGTCAAATGTTACATCACGCGAAAGTACTATTTTCTGGGTGGCTGGATTCCATAGGCGGTAGCCTTTAGATCCTGATTCATAGCCGACGAATGTCATTTCGATCACCTTGGGATCGAGCTTCTTCCGCTTAGCGTCAGGGACATGTACATATGCCCTGCATCCGAAAACTCGGAAGTAAGAGACGTCCGGGATGTGTCCAGAGTCCCACAATTCATGAGGGGTGCGCCAACCGAGAACGCGAGTGGGCGTGCGATTGTGAATGTGAACTGCAGCATCAGTAGCCAGTTCCCAAAACCCGAGAGTAAGACCGGCACTGTGTATCATGGCGCGCATCTTGTCTTCCAGGGTCCGGTTCCATCGCTCCGCTAATCCGTTCTGTTGTGGGGAACCCGGCATCGTTAATTTGTGCTCGATCCCCTTCTGCGTTAGTACCGATCTAAGGGCGCCCGACATGTATTCTCCACCGCGATCCGAGTGCAAAGCCTTAACTGTCTCACTCGTTTGATTTTCAGCCCAAGCCATATATTTCTTGAAGGCGTCTGCACACTGATCTTTTGTTTTGAGAAAGTACACTACTCCAAAGCGGGAGTAGTCGTCGATAAATGTCGCGAAGTAACTTGCGCCCCGGATAGACCGGACTTGCATCGGACCAGCTAGATCGCTGTGTACGATTTGCAATCTCCGTTCCGAGTGTTTAGAGGAACCCGAGAAAGGAAGTCTCGGCTGCTTGCCGAGTTGACACCCTGGGCAAGGGGCGAGATCCTTGTCAGTTGAGCTAAGCGAAATTCCATTAACGGAATCGCTGTAACGTATGAGTGCGTTCCGGGACATATGTCCCATCCGCTGATGCCAGATGTCGAGTGATAGCGCACCACTCTGCGCGTGTAGGGACGGAATGGATAGGTCAAACCAGAATAGATTATTCTCCATGTACCCTTGCGCGATCTTCCGATCTTTGATGTGGATCTGGAAGCCATCTTTAGTGAATGTTATTTGACCCCCCTTCCGGAGTAGCGCTGACACTGAGAAGTACCGTGCGTCGGCTTCCGGAACATGCATAACATCTGAAAGGGTCAATTGAACATCCCCAGTTCCTCCTGACGGCCTGACGGAAACCGATCCAGTCCCAATCTGTGAGATGACAGCATGACCTCCAAGACTAACAGATCCGGACGCTGGAGCCCAAGAAATGAAGTCGGAGCGGAACGGCGTAATATGATGAGTCGCTCCGGAATCAACCATCCAACGGGATCGGGCTGTCGCGTAGAGAGAAACACGTATTTCATTATCATCATCCGATACTTCGGTAATAGTGGCAGTAGTCTCCACTATGTGCGCGTTGACTTTGGACGTCTGAGCGCCTCCTGCAGCCCCCTGTCTTTTCTTCGCCTTCTCCTCCTCATCCTTCTTTTTCTTCCTGCACTCCGGTGACTTGTGTCCGAGTTTCTGACAATAGTAACACTTTATTTTGGACTTGTCTTTGTCCTTCTTTACTGGAGCGACTTTATTGAGGGATGCGGAGGGGCCGGCCCGGCGACCTTCCTCATTGAGGATCCGTTCCTGGATCGTTTGCGGGGAAAGATCTTTTGGAGCGCCAGCCGCAAGAATAGTCGAGGCGACAGCCGAGTAAGCGTCGGGTAACGCTTTGATCAGAATGAAGCTAAATTGAAGATCAGAAATCTTCATATCATTGTTTTGGAGAGTGTTCCGCGCGTCATTAAGTTTCTGTAATTGTGGAAGCATTGGGGTAGTGTCGTCTAGGGCCGTTCCTGTCAGGGAGACCCAGCTATTGAAGGCGGCCATAGACCCCACGCCTCCGTACGCGCGCTTTAGTTCCTCCCATTTGTCTTTGCACGATTTGAACTTAGTATCATCGGAAACTGCCAGCAAGATGTCTTTCTGCACATAGACTTCAAAGACTCCAAGGAGGACCTGCTCCTCCGAGTCCCAAGCTGTGTCCGGAGGGGACGGCGGGGAATCCGTGATATGATGCCTAAATCCGTTCATTCGGCAAACTGCGAGTACGCGTGAAGACCAAGTGGACCAATTAGACCCATCGAAGATCTCCATTGTGACTCCGGGCGGGAACGTAAAAATTGAGGGTGCCATGTGATTCAATTAGGTAAACGAGGTGATAAAACCAATCTGGGCAAGTGGAGCAAATACGCGTGCCAGATGTTAGAAATCTGATCAGTACCCCTGACGCGTGGGTCAAAACTTCGATCCAAGTACCAGAAGTGTGGGGTGTCGTTCTGATGAACAGTGGCTCGTGAAGGAGAGAGAATGTGTCGATAGACTGTGTGAGCTTGTGTGTGGATTTCTGTCTTGGGAATTTAGTAGGGGGCAGGGCCCATAACCTGTTGAATCGCGCAGTGATAAAGTAGATTAGATCGTAATAGATCTAATAAAAATGATATTCAGTTTCTGTGAGACGAAACTATTGTGTCATATTTACCTAATAAAAATGATACTACAACGTGTAATCAGCTACTGATAAGATCGTGAGATAGTAAGTACTTACTTCAGTTTCTGTGAGACGAAACTGAAGTATCTACTGTATGTACGACGCTCTTAAGTATCTGAGAGTGTCCCTAATTATTTTGTCTATAGTAACTATCAAATTGTTTTCACGATCGCTATGTGCTAGCTACCGATTGTCTTAGATCATACTATCAATTTTGTTATCGTACGCGTTTCATCAATTGAGCTGAAACGCTTATGTGGTCCGGGCCTGTGGGCCGCCCGGACAGTTTAGGCCGACGCGTCAACGCTTCGGCTACTCTTTATCTCAACAGCTGGCACCTTGCACTGGAATGTGCAGACAATGATGGTGACAATGAATCCCTTCATCGTGCTGATGCCTCAATGATATCTGCATTCCATGCTGATCTGTATATACCTGAGAGTCCCCTCAAGGCTTAGATCTGTACCAGCTCGAATCGACTTCCAATTACAAGTAGAAACAATGTATACCCTATTTCTGACCATTTCAGTGATTTTTTTCCTACTATACTATAGTTCTACCAGTTTCCATACTTTCGACAGGTTTCTGTTAGTTTCTTAGGTTTCCATGAAAGATACTCTCAGGTTGTTTCCGGGAAACCAGACATGGGTTTCCCAGTTTCCCAGTTTCCCAGTTTCCTGGTTTCCACTGGTTTTTTTTGGTTTCCTGAGGTGAGAAACCAACGGAAACTAAAATCCATCTTTACTGATGTACTAGCAATGACGGACACCCTCGCATGTCAGCCATAAGTACTGTATACGTCATTCTCCCAGTTCTATGTATTTTCTGTGTGACAAATCAATGGTCTATTGAGGATATGGAATGATTGTTTTAAGTGAGTGTATGCAGTGTCCAATGAGACCTGCACGTTTGCACATGTGAGAATCACTGAGTAATGTAACAACTGCACTCAGTGACTCGCATGCATGAGTGATCACTAAAGATATATTTACCTGAGCAATGTAATGACTGCACTATTCAGGTATGAGCTTTGTAGAATGTAAGGAATGGTAAGTAAGTGGGAACGCACCTCAGTGACTTGCACGCATGAGCGATCACTGAGGGACAAGGGTGAACTATCTACTCCTTTAAGTAGGCAGAAACTAAACAGAGACTTATTCAAAAGAACAGAACAAATGTCAAGCCAATCGACATCTACTGTAATATGCTAGGCCAGGTCCAGAGTGGGTTTAATTAACCAGCTCCACTCAGATACTCTAAATTGCTACTGGGTATGAATGTCGAGTGAGGGGATCCCTCACTCGGACTTGTGTGCTCGCGATCGAGCTCACTTGCGCTCGGGAATCACAACATTCTGAACAAGAAACCACTGAAAAAAAGAAACAGTCCACCAAACGGCCCGACTCTGTTCAAAGACATTGATGCATGTATGGAGGTTGGAGCTGTAGTACTAGTCAGGATTTATAATCTCAGCCTTGTCTTTGTCCGTTCACACGCCACCTGGTGGCTGCACGTCCAACACTGAAACCATCTATGCCTAAGGCAGAATGACTACCGTGACAGCACTTTCATCGGCGGCCAATCCGGACTGACATGGCATCAATGCCTTTGTCCGTCGACACCACTGCATTTAGTTTCAAGTTCACACCATTTTTTTGACACAGCACCCCTGCATATCATGACTTGCGTATGCCCTGCGAGACGACCCACAAAGGGGTTTTCAATACCCGACTGGTGTCTGATAGGTTGTCGTGGCCCGAGACGGTAGTCACATGCCCGATTCGGGAAATCCCTAATCCACGGTCAGAGAAGCAAGCGTGGTAATGACATGCACAAGGCCAGTAGCACGAGTGATATGATATACCCCACCTGCCGTGCCGAAACCTTGATGACGTGGTCGTTCCAGGAAACATCAGAAAGTATGAGATCCTCCACAGCACGAAGAATCGGAATACCAGCTGATTGGGCATGGTTATTCCTCAGACCTTGAAATGTCGCACCGTCCCGGTGACGGCCCAGTTTCCATTCGACTGAACAATGCTTGTTAAGACCAGGCAGCTCGTGAGCAGACTAAAACTTACAGACGCGAGAAAGTGCCGTAGATACGACGCGTGTGCGAGCAAATGATACCGTCTGCTCGGACATGTCTAGGTGGGATGTATGTCAAGGGATCACTGGAAGGGATCAGTGTGAGGAAGCTCACAGCCAAAAGAACGAAGCTGCGCCAACAACTCCTGGCATTCATCCCTGGCTAAATGGAGCTGGCGATGGGTGGGGCAGCCGTATCAACGGGCCTGACGCACGGTGAACAAATGATGACAAAAAAAAGTAAAATAGATGACCGACTGGTGTAAAAGCACGTGAGGACGTCGATGGCATCGGAAACGGATTCGGATGGCAGCAGGGCATGAACAGGATGGGACCCCATGAACAACCAGTACTGGTATTCCGAGTCTGTCACCGCATCTAACCATCAACGCAGGTATGAGCGCTCGTGGATCTCCGCAACTTACAATGATCGTCTCTGCAAAGATGCCGCCCCCCAGAATCGGATGCAGGATGTTTGAACACCACCATTCGTTCCCCGTGGTGTATCCAGGCTATGTGCATGGTAAAGCCTGTCGTTGACACATCCGGATCACGGAGCCATAGTTCCCACTCAGGCGGGGGTAGAATCTCGGCATCGCGTTGATTGAGGAATCCGGTGACTGCATCTAACCGTTCCGCGTTGCGAAGATCAACGTCCGTGATAATGTCCAGAGTGGAGTGCGAGAAGTAGCGGGTGTCATCTGGTAACACAAATTCTTGCCACTCGAAGTCGTTGAACCGGGGCTTTCGCGCATGCCCCACCGGATCCTCATATTGCGAGGCAGGGATTGTGTAAGATCGTGGGGGGTGGGTCTGCCCGTGATTCGCAGTATTTTCGATCGAAGTCGTAGACGGTGGTAGACATGTACATGACTCGCTATGAACGTTGAACGTAGGTGTCACTTCGAAAATTGGGTTCACTCACTCGCCTGTGTCGTATCCGATGAACTCTCCTGATTGACATTCGTTGTTTCTTTTTGTGGCATAGTGGTTCGAAGGCACTGTTTCAATCGTCCTTGAGGTATACAATCGAATGAGTTGAGTCTCATTGGTAGAGGGGCGACTCACGTAGAATATCCAACATCACAATGCGGTGGGAGAGGAACGTCAATTGACGCTGTATCCCGATCCTTTGCTCCATTAGCTCCGGTTAAGGCTGGTCTGGTAACGCCGTCACGTCGAGGGCCAAAACACACAAAAACGTCTCTTACTTGCGTGTTGGGAGAATCGGTCGTTCCGTCAGACTTGATGCTGGGGCAGGTTGCACTCTCTCGGATGGATTAGAAGACCGATCTTCCATGGTCCTTATAAATAATGTCACATCCGAGTATCGTCTCCATATAGCGACTAACACACCCGCTACTTGAAGAGAGTCCATGGCGATGTTCCATATTGCTCGGCCGCAGGTTTGTCTTACAAGAGCTACTTGCATTACCAGCCTTTATGGACCGAACCTTGATCTTCTCGAAAATGTAGGGGAATAGTCTTGGAGCCATGAATGTCTCCCGCTCCGGCTGCGACGATGTCTCGACGGGTAGTTGTCGTTCATATTCGCTGCTGTCGGACCGCCCAACAGGCAGCTGTGAGACATGGGATGGGGGGTCGACCGACGTTACTGGATTGGGCTCAAGGAGTTTCTCTGCAAGAGCTGTCGAAGTGTACTCCAGAGGTGACACATGGCCGACACCGGGTCCAGAGGCGGTCGGGATGTCTACCGCGGCGCGACGACTCGGGGAAATTTCTGGAGCGCGCTGTATGCGGCGGCGCTGTCTCCTTCGGTAAGACTGCCACTCCTCGAACGTCTGGCCATCGGGGAGTCGTGGCGAATCCATGCGGGATGAGAGGCTTTGTTGAAAAGGGCGTCCTCTGAACGTCGTTGTTGCTGCAGGCGAGTTTCACGGAAGGATGGAAAGCGGACAGAGGATCAATCGTCATGAAGAGGCTTTCTTCATAGCATAACGTAGCACAGCATTTGCCTGAGGCTGACTTGTGAGCTTGGGCCCGTTAGGCCGCACCGCCAATTTGCAGCGCCACCAGCCACGAATAGTACCAGTTCAGTTCAATTGATTGATTGACGGGCGGTGCAGCGCAGACAAGGCATCTCCACTGGCACGTGATCACCAGCATAAAGCAAGTCAGTAACGGGCGCACGCCAGTTTCTTCGTACGTCCAAGTCGATCCTCATTCGATAAAGACAAGCCGGATTTCGATGACCACAATCCAAGAGGAACGGGGCTGTAAAGACCCAAGTGAGCTGTCGATTGCTACTCGAGTGAGTGCAAGTTCAAGTGTTTCCCTGACTCCTGAAGGCTCTTATTCGAGACCGATTTAGGTGTATGGTGACCTGACGATGCGACGCAGAAGCAGTGCAATTCCAAGTATCGATAAGGAAGAAATGCGCCGAGCAGGTGCTGCTCACACAGAATGCGCCCACCCGCGTCCCACTTATTTCGACGTATTCGCGCCCGAATGTATGTCCAATATGGCTTGCCAGTGGTTGCCGCAAATCGTTTTCCCAGAAGGTCTATTCCCCGCCCCAGTGTTGGCTGTCTCGAAGCGTTTCGGTTATGGCGTTGAAAACCTGAACGGTTTTAAAGTGCATTCTCTTTTCGATGTCATGACGATGCGGCATGATGTGCACGACTGGTTTGACCGTTTGGATATCTGGTTTGAGGCGTCGGTGAGGAGATGCACAGTTTCACTCTTAACTGGCCACCTTGATTCCTAGCAAGTCAACACTATAAACTGCCGGAGAAGATAACTTTGACCCCACCACCCTCCCTCTTCCTTCTCCACGACTTCTGGCCTTGCATGCGGCTTGTGCCAAAGTTGCGCACCTCTCAGGTGCAAGCGTATACACTGACAAACTTGACGGAGAAATCGATTACCTGGAGGTATTGGCATGTGATGGGGCTTCATCAGACGTCATGCGATTTTGAGGTCCACGATTGATTCTGTCCGTGTTTGAGCATGAAACTGCGATGGGGGCCCTTCTCTTGGTGATAGAGTTGATTACCAATGTCGCATAGGAGACACTGATCAGAGCTACTGCAGGAGCTCAGCGCGAATAGTCTGCTCAAGTCAATAATGCAATGCGCACAAACGTCCAATAACCGTGGAAAGCGCCTTAGGGAATCAAGATCAACCGTTCTTGTCCGCCTCGCCTCTTATATGACGTCCTCAAATTTGGTTGTCGATCAGAAGTAAAACCGTTTCTACACACACCTTCACATTGTATTCTGTGATGGATGGCTCCTCCCAAAGAATGACTTTGCCACACAACTCGCGCGGCTTTCTATCATCATTCCGCGGAGGCGTCCTCCCGCTTGGTAAATCGGTCATAAAAGGTCGAATTTCATCCAGTTCCTCTCAGTGGTGCGATACATGCGATATGCAGAACAGATGCTCATGGCAGTTGGGCCCGCTACAGCAAAGTACACAGAGGATAAAGAAAGAAAGCGGCATCACAGTATGTACGCGTGTGGTATCTGGACGCATTGGGGATACTCACAATTTTGGCCCCATGGGCCCGAGCCCTCAGCTCGTCTGCCAGAGCGCGGTGGCCTCTTGACACATGGCGTTTCGTATGTGATATCTAGCTCCAGGGTAGTGGTCCCCGGGGAAGGTCGCGGTTCGGTCTCAGATCGTAGGACAGCCGGATGGGGGCGGTTCGTAGCACGCAGGACCCAGCTGATTGTAACCCCGGGCATGGCATAGGAGTCGGGAATGTCGTTGGAAAAAAGGCCATCGTAAAAACGATGTATAAATGCGACGCATCGTCCATGAGTACCTCCCGAGATCAACCCGAGGCATCTCGGCGCGACGTGGACACAATGGGTCATTGACGATCATTCTTCAGGATTGAGTCGTGTATGCCAGATGAGCGAACGACTTGTTTC
Organism: Russula earlei; assembly: GCA_025769875.1. Lineage (NCBI taxonomy): Eukaryota > Fungi > Basidiomycota > Agaricomycetes > Russulales > Russulaceae > Russula > Russula earlei. Next base: position 90,918 of record JAGFNK010000037.1, on the reverse strand, counting down.
ATGGTGGCCGCGAGGTCTTTCAACACAAGGTATTGAGACTTCCTCAAAGCGAAGCAGAACATTCGGGAAGAACATGCGAAGGAGTTGCTCTAGTAACGTCGTTACAGAACGTACAATTCCTGACGATGCTGTCCGAACCGGTACTCTTCTGAAACTTACGCAGCGCACAGTTTCCGATTCAGTATGTGCATGGCATGAGCTCGAGTTTTTGAGAATGACTTCTATTTTGTCAATCGCAAGCACCCAACTTGAAGTGTGTCGCCAACAGTCTTTGACATTTCGCGGCGTGTTGAATTACCATAAAAGGCGATTGTGTCGGCAAGAGAGTCGGGACTTCAATCACGCGTTAACGGATGTAATTTAGTTATATAAGTGGGTTAATAATAAGATAACTCCTTACCATTTTCCCCCTACCAAAAAAAAAAAGAAATGCAATCTCGTTTCCGATTGATTGGTGTGCCATCCGCATCATCCGCCCATTCCGGCCCGAGCGCCCCTTTTGCGACACAATGTTTCCAGATCACTGCCAATTCTGGAAAGAGGGGAGGACTCAATTATGACCGGGAGCACGGCGGATACCCCATGGAATGGCTGACAGCAGCCGATTTCGACGCATGGCGCCGGCAAGAAGAATTGGCTCACTCAATTGAATTGATTCCATCGAGCACCAAGCATGGGCAGGGATGGACAAAGAAGGTTTTCGTCTGCTCCCGCCAACTATCCAGGGGGAGCTTCGAGTTATGTAAAGAAGCACCCCGATCGCACACGGAGATCCGAGATCAAGAAGACGGGTTGCCGTTGCCGAATAGTCATCAAGTCTTACGCGGACGCGCCTACCATTCTTGGACAATATGCAAGCGAGCATTCCCATGAAATTGGAATTGCTAATCTCGCTTACACACGAATGTCATGCGTAGCAGCGTGATAAAATTAAATTCATGCTGTCAAAGAAGGTTGATCCACGGGAAATAGTAAGTGCCTGTATTGAATTTATTTTATTTTTATTCGCTAACTTAATAATGGAAAGGTACGCGATATTCAGGATTCATCGCCCGATGGCAGCCGAGACCGATTCATCTCACTCCGGGATGTAAGCCGCATGGCCCAGGAAATGGAAGATGAGATTATCAGGCTGCATCCAGAGGATGCTATCTCCACCAGGCTCTGGTTGGACAGGTTTGCAGATGAAAAAACAAATGTTTTTTACAAAGACAGGCTGCACAGTGCCCCATCTCAATCAAATCTGCAGGAGGATGCATATGTATTATGCATCCAGACCCCTTTCCAAATGGAGGCATTCCGCCGCCTCGGGAACAGCTTCATCGGTATCGATGCAACTCATAATATTACTCAATATCTGGACTTTTTATTATTTACCATGATCGCGCGCGATCACTGGGGACATGGTGCGTAATATTTACTAAATGTCAATTTAGCGTGCTTACCCTTTCCGGATAGGTGTGCCTGTTGCCTGGATGCTGGCATCCAATGGAACAAAGGACACAATATCCTTTTTTGTCCATTGGGTCAGGGATGCCAGTCCGGCTGTCCGGCCGTCTATTATTATGACAGATCGTGATGCCGTGCAGATTGCCGCCCTCAAGATTGCCTATCCGGGAAGTCGGATATGGCTTTGCAAGTGGCACGTGTTGCGCGCGATGCGATCACACTTCCATGCTAACAATTTTCCTGATCTGTGGGATAAGATCAAGAGATGGGTACATACAGATGATCAGGCCGACTTTCTACAAATCTGGGAGGAGATCTCCACTGATCCTCAGGTTCCAGAAACTTTTGTGAACTATCTTGGGTCCCAATGGATGCCTGTGGTGCATATGTGGTCCATGGTTTACCAGAAAAATCGACATATCTTTGAGGAAGGGGACACCAACATGTTGATCGAAGTGTATGTGATCCTCCCTGATCTAAAGATAAGATGACTCAATCTTTTTAGATATCATCATGTCCTCAAATCACATTGGCTCGACTGGCAAGCGCAATTGGCGGATCGATCGAATATTATTTGTTCTAGTGCGTCGCATGGTGCCGTATTACCAAAACAGGCACGAACGGCAGAACATCGGGCTCGATGGTCGGGACCTGGCGGCTGACAGGCGTCATATAATTTTCACCCGTGCCGAGAGCATCTCACAAGATTCGATCTTGCAATTCGATGAGATCTGCTTTCACGTCGCTTCACAGTCCCGTTCCGGCGCGTTTTACTCAATCGATCTGATGAAGTCAACTTGTGATTGCACAGATTATCCCCGGATTAGATTCTGCAAACACATTGCAGCAATCTACATCCACTTTCCCTACCTCTGTCCTGAGGGGAGCACACAAAAGGAATGTGCAAATAAATCACCTGACCCCCCATCCCCATCATCTTCTTCATCCACACCAAGGGAGAGCCTAGTATCTCTCTCACAGGAGATCATATCATTATTGCGCGATCTCACATCTAGGCTTGAAAATGCTAATCAAACAGCGGAGATCGTTGAGGCCACGCGGGCCTGCCAAATACAGTTTGGCAGCCGCAATCAATTTAATTCAAGGCTCCAAGGTCTTACCTGATAAGGAAGTGATCACGCCCAATCAGAAAACGTGGACGGAGACAGCCGAGCGTATGGGTGTCAAACTCAAACGGGGCCCAAAACAACGGACCAGTCTCCCCGACGCGCGGGGATTGACAGCGCGAAGCATCGGCGTCGCTAAGGGAAAGCGCCGCCGTGTTCACGATGATCCGTACGCCGGGGGCGAACGGTCGGGCAAGCACGCCAAGCCTGATGCAACATCTGCTGCCGCGAATGCGCGCACGCGTGCCCTCGGAGAACTGTTGTCCCTCCCTCGGAACCCCCCTCCCTCCGATGCCGCCGCCTCCCTTGCACCAGGTCCCTTCGGACTCACACTGCTGCCTCTAACGGCCTCAACTGTTGCTGTTCCTTACAATACAAAATCTTTTTTTGTATCAATTTAATTTATTTGTCTAATAGCTAATAAATAAGTCATTAAATATGTAATTGAGAAAATGATTTGGTGACATTTAAATGCATAATTGATGTAACGATTCTCTTGCCAACAAAATCGCCTTTTATGGTAACTCAACCCACCGCGAAAAGAATGCAACTGTCGCCAACGGGCAATACCCTACCCCCGAGCGACAGCTGGATGTAAGGCACCATGGCCACACGCATGGCATAGAGCTGAGCATTGAGCAGACCACAGATATAGAGGCATATTGGCATAGGGCCAAGATCGTATTCAGAACAGAGTGCCATATTTCACAGAATGGTGAACATAACAGCCCGCATAACGAGAACTGTAGCCGGCTCCGTATCCCATACTTCGTTCCAAATTGTAGAAACTATGTGGTTTAACGAGAGTGGGAGAACAACAGTTTTGTGAGTGAGTGCAGCGTCCGAGGGGAGGCCTACATGTTCGCACTCACGAGGGTCACTGAATAAGCAATGACTGTGCTCAGTGACTCGCGCGCGTAAGCGATCACTAAAGGTATATTACCTGAATAAGCAATGACTGTGCTATCCAGGTATGAGCTCTATGGAATGTAAGGAAAGGGTAGCTAAAAGAACGTACCTCAGTGACTTGCGTGCATAAGCGATCACTGAGGGAAGGTAAGTATTTTGTCTACTCATATAAGTAGGAAACAGGTGCGGATTCTACAAGTCCGCAGACGAAGGGGTATGCAAGAAACGGGACAATGATTGAGCCAATAGACATCCAGACTAGTTAATTAGTCTAGGTACTAATTGTTGTAAATAGCTAAATCCACTTAGGGTGGCCTAATGGTATGGGTATATGTATCGACTGAGGGGACAACTCACTCGTTCTCATGCGCTCGTGATCAAGCTCACTTGGGAAAATACAACAGAAATGTCCAGTTCAAAGTTATTATGGACAGTACTATCCCTGCGCCCATCTTCGGACACCATCAATTTCTCACGTAAGGTAGGTGTCATTCATTGCCGGCACGTGGTTATGTAAGCAATGTTGTAAATTCCCGAGCGCGAGTGAACTCGATCGCGAGCGCACGAGAACGAGTGAGTTGTCCCCTCAGTTGATACATATACCTGTACCATTAGGCCACCCTAAGTGGATTTAGTTATTTACAACAATTAGTGCCTAGACTAATTAACTAGTCTGGATGTCTATTGGCTTGATCATTGTCCTGTTTCTTGCATACCCTTCGTCTGCGGAGTTATAGAATCCACACCTGCTTCCTACTTATATGAGTAGACAAAATACTTACCTTCCCTCAGTGATCGCTTATGCGTGTGAGTCACTGAGGTACATTCTTTTAGCTACCCTTTCCTTATGTTCCATAAGTGCTCATACCTGGATAGCACAGTCATTGCTTATTCAGGTAATATATCTTCCAGTGATCGCTTACGCGCGCGAGTCACTGAGCACAGTCATTGCTTATTCAGCGACCCTCGCGAGTGCGAACATGTAGGCCTCCCTTCGGACGTGGCACTCACTCACAAAAACTGTCGTTTCTCCCACTCTCATTAAAACACATAGTTTCTACAGGTTATGGGCCCTGGCCCTCAGATGGCTCCCACATCCTCAGCTGTACCCACAACTCCGTTGCCCGTGCCTGCACCTGGGACTTTTGATCAACTCCCAGCCATTATCCCTCATCTCGAACTGAACGGCTCCAACTGGGCTGTGTTCACCATGCGCTTCACACAAGCTATGGAGGCAACCAACAGAATGGGGTATTTTGACAGAACCGCCACGCGCCCTGCCCCAGCAAACCCACAGAGTCCAACCGCTGATGAAGACCTGGCTGTGAAGGCCTGGGACTGCAATGACTGCATCACACGGTTCCTGCTCTGCCAACATCTCCCCGATGCTGTCGCAGTACACGTGGGACGTCTCAACACCGCGGAGGCATGCTGGAACTTAGTCTCACAGGAGTACAAACTAAAGAGCAAATACGTGCAGAGTGACTGGCTCCAAGCCTTCTTGGAGAGCTGTTGCGCTAAGGGCACGGATGTTCGCATCTTCCTACAAGATCTCCATTTCAAGCGTGAGGAGCTCCATGTGTCTGGAGTCAGTGTTTCCGATGCAGAATACCAGCGCACCATCCTTCGCAGCATCCCTGAGGAGCTAGTGCGATTCGCGTCCGGACTTATGACAGTGGCGCGACTTACCAACACTACTAGCCAAGTCTCCATGGACTCCCTCATCACCTCTATATGCGAAGAAGCGGATCAAATTAAGACCCGCCGCGGGCGCGGCCAACATAGCCAAAGCTCAGGCAGAAGGGACCAGCAGCCTGGACAAGGCCTTAGCTGCTCATGGGTCCGACTGACGCTAGGAAGAAGCATCGCCGAGGCAAGTGCCACAATTGCGGGAAACCAGGACACTGGGCAGTGTGAGTGCCGCTCCCCGAAGAAGGAGGGGAATGCAGGAGCGCAGCCCGCACCCAAGTCTGGCAGCACCCCAGCACCCACCAAAGCAGAAACCTGACCAGTCAGGTCAGCAAACACCATTGCCGACGATGCGGTCGAAGCAGATGGGTTTTGGCTGGCCGAGGAGGCAGACGGCACTGCTCACATTTCACCCAGTGACTCGACTTGCTCCTTACAGGGAGACGCATGTGTTGAAAGTACAACTGTGGGGGAGTTTTCGAACTCACCTGAAAGGATGCAGCAGACGGCCGTGTCCATTGTTGCCAACAGCAGCGAGACCCACATCGAGCTCTATGATTCCGGAGCCACAAAGCATATTAGCCCCTATAGAGGGGACTTCATTGGCTATCACCCCCTTTTGCCACCCGTAACCCTCGTCACCGCAAATCAGCAGCAGTTTCAAGCAATTGGTGTTGGATCGCTAACTGTACAGGTACCAGATGTGGGTGGCTGGCGCACATTAACACTTCAAGGAGTTCTCCACTGCGCTGAAAGTTGCTTACATGCTTGTTTTGCTCGGAGCCCTAGATCAGGAGGGCTATTGCATGGAGCTGCATAATGGATTTTTGGACATCGTCGCTCCGAGAGGTGGGCAAGTAGCTCACATACCCCGCAGTGCACGCGGACTATATCATGTAGAGTGCAGCACTGAATACGTTCACTCTGTTGAACTTTCAGTCATGGAGCTACATAGATGCCTTGGTCACATCGCAATCGGAAGTGCCCTCAAACTAGTAGTTCAAACAGGAGCAGTTCAAGGCATTACCATCGACACTACATCCAAGCCGAGCAACTGCGAAGCATGTATATTCGCCCACGCTACCTGCCTCCCCATACTGAAAGTGTGTCGCAGCACTCCCACTCAGCATTTTGGGGAAGAGATCAACAGCGATCTCTGGGGGCCTGCATCCGTTGCAACACGCCAGGGTCGAAAACACTTCATTACATTCACTGACTCTGCAACTCGCTATACAGTCGCCTTCCTGTTAACCAAGAAATCTGAAGCCTTCGAAATGTATAGAGCCTTTGAGGCATGGGCAAAGTCACAAGGTCATTCGACAAGCACCTGGCTGCGGCTGGCACCATGCGGCGGCTCACCACCCATGACACGCCACAGCACAACGGGATTGCAGAGCGCCTTAACAGGACTCTGCTAGAATGCATGCGTGCCCTCTCTCACGAAAGTGGGCTCCCAAAATCTCTATGGGGAGAAGCGCTGCGGCATGCTGTCTGGCTCAAGAATCGCACCGCCACCCGCGCACTAGACAGCAAAACACCATATGAAGTGCTGCATAAGGAACTGCCGGATTTGTCCGGCCTTCACCGGTGGGGCTGCAGTGTATGGGTACACACAAACAACAAGGGTTCTAAGTTGAACCCTAGAGCACGCGAAGGCAAATGGCTTGGGGTAGACACTGATTCACATGCCCACAGAATCTATTGGCCCACCACTCAAACTGTAAGCGTCGAGCACGACGTCTATTTCTCGTCCCACACATCGCTCGAGGGGGAGCAGCGCATCGCAGTCCCAACTGCTGGAAGCGAGCGGCACGCTGAGGACCCCGGCCTGCATGAAGTCCCTGAAACGCCTACCCATTCCGAACATCCTGAAGAGGAACCTGACCCCAACCCTGACCTCACACCAGAGTCACCTATTCCACCTCAATTGCCCAAACCCCTGCCTGCACCAATTCAATATCCAGCATCAGAAGAAGAAGTTGAAACCAGCCTTACAGATGGCCCTTGACTGCTCCACCCGCCTTTGCAAACCCTCGCACGCTGTCCGTGACCTCCAGGCAGGCGAAGGCGTTACTTCCACACGCCATGGGGCTCCCTGCATACCACGCAGCATCTGCCTGCCAGGCTCTTTCAACACTGAGGAAGCAGGGGGAGCATGGTCGGTTGCTGATGGCCTGCCCATGCTCCTTGAAGACTTCGCTGGCATTGAACATGCCTTCGCCACTGCAACTTCCGATGCAGAAGCGTTGGAGCCTCGCTTGCTCACCGAAGCAAAGTGGAGGCCTGATTGGCCCCTCTGGGAGCAGGCCATCAAAGAGGAACTCGCTACACTAAAGACTGCAGGCACTTGGCGACTCAAAGAACCACCCCCAGGAGCCAACATCATTGGTTCCAAATGGGTCTTCAAGGCCAAAAAGAACGCAGCTGGCAACATCGCGCGCTACAAGGCGTGGCTTGTCGCCCAAGGATTCAGCCAAATTGGAGGTATTGACTATGACGATATCTTATGCACCAGTAGCCCAGTCTTGCGTCGTCACGCGCCATCATAGCCATGGCAAATCGCCTTCGTCTTGAGCTCCACCAGGTCGATATCAAAGGGGCCTACCTTAACGGCTGTGCTCAACAACCAAGAAATTCTGTACATGCAACACCCCCCGGGCTACCGAGACCCGGGGGCAGGCACTCGCGTCCTACGTCTTGTGAAGACACTTTATGGGCTCAAACAATCTGGGAGGCGTTGGTACCAGAAACTCTCCTCCATTTTTGCCTCACTCGGTTTCAAACAGTGCTCTGTTGATCAAGCCGTGTTTTACAAGTCCAGACAAGCCGGGTGTGACATAATGGTCGTCGCTGTGCATGTTGACGATTGCACAATCGCGGCAAGCAGCGAGCAACTTGTGACTGAGTTCAAAGATGGCCTGCGCGAGCACGTCAAGGTCACTGACCTGGGCGAGCTCCATTGGAGGCTCGGTATTGAGATCCAACGTGACCGCGCAGGCGGCACCATCCACATGTCGCAGCAAGCATATATTGACTTGATCCTTCGTCGCTATCATTTAGACGAGCTCAAACCACTCTCCACACCCATGGACATACAGTCCCGCCTCACGCGTGAGCAGTCGCCCACAAGTGCGGCTGAGTCTGCCACCATGCAGGATGTACCATACCATGAGGCCGTCGGCGCCCTCAATTGGGCCGCACTTTCCATGCGTCCAGACATCGCTTTTGCAGTGGCCACCGTAGCACGGTTCGCCACAAACCCAGGCCCAGCACACTGGCATGCAGTCAAGCAAATTTACCGTTACTTGTCTGGCACACGCAACTTGTGGCTCACTTACAGCGAAACAAAGCGCGTCCTCGAAGGATATGCGGACGCGGATGGCAGCATGGCCGAGGATCGGCACGCCATCTCAGGCTACGCGTTCCTCATCGATGGGGGTGCTGTCTCTTGGTCCTCAAAGCGCCAGGAGATCATTTTGCTCTTGACCACGGAGAGTGAATACATTGCGGCCACTCACGGGATGAAGGAAGCGCTATGGCTACGCAGCCTTATCTCAGAGGTCTTTGGCCCCCTCTCTGACACCACCACCCTTTTCTCCGACAATCAGTCAGCTATCGTGCTCGCGTGCGACCATCAGTATCATACCTGGACCAAACACATCGACATCCGGTACCACTGGATTCGATGGGTCATCGAGCAAGGCTCTGTGCGACTCGTGTATTGCCCAACAGATGACATGCTCGCCGATGCGCTCACCAAGGCGCTCCCTTCCATGAAGGTCAAACACTTTGCATCAGGACTCGGCCTGTCCACAAAGTGAGGGAGAGTGTTGTAAATTCCTGAGCGTGAGTGAACTCAATCGCAAGCGCACAAGAACGAGTGAGTTGTCCCCTCAGTCAATACATATACCCGTACCATTAGGCCACCCTAAGTGGATTTAGTTATTTACAACAATTAGTGCCTAGACTAATTAACTAGTCTGGATGTCTATTGGCTCGATCATTGTCCCGTTTCTTGCATACCCTTCATCCGCGGAGTTATAGAATCCGCACCTGCTTCCTACTTATATGAGTAGACAAAATACTTACCTTCCCTCAGTGATCGCTTATGCACGTGAGTCACTGAGGTACGTTCTTTTAGCTACCCTTTCCTTATGTTCCATAAGTGCTCATACCTGGATAGCACAGTCATTGCTTATTCAGGTAATATATCTTCCAGTGATCGCTTATGCGCATGAGTCACTGAGCACAGTCATTGCTTATTCAGCAACCCTCGTGAGTGCGAATGTGTAGGCCTCCCTTCGGATGCGGCACTCACTCACAAAAACTGTCATTTCTCCCACTCTCATTAAAACACATAGTTTCTACAAGCAAAACATCCCCACTTTTGCAATGGCTTTGATGCTTGCCACATTATACCTTTTGCTATTCTAAGTCCTGAAGACTATAGATAGGATGCCTATGAAAAGGTCTCTGAGCACACTTTCTGCAATACTATCCATTTGAAGGAATAATAAGAGTGATAATTTTGAAGTAGGAAACTTGTTTCTAAACACATTATCTATCAATTTTGATGCATTTGGGACAAGGTCATAAAATTGCGTTGACACAATTTGGCCACATCATGTGACCAAACATGTGACCTTTCCAACCAAGAGATGACGAAAAGTAGAGGATTGAAGCCCTCCCTGCTGTAGCGAGTCCAGGGACGCACAAGTGAGATCATAAGGCTGACTGGTCCAAGGTAAGAGGAGAGGAGAGAAAGGAGGGGAGCAGTCCCAGCTGGAATGCTGAGTGCAGACATGGACATGAAGATGGCTTCTTGAGGCAGACAGAGGGAAGAGCAGGCAAAAGGGGATCTCTTTGAACTGAGTAGCTAAACAGTTTATATACAGAAGTGAAGGTACTAGAGATGAAATGCATGAAAGAGAATCCAGACTGGTCAAGATGGTCGAGGTGTTTGTGAAAGGCTTGAGACACGAACACATCTAGTGTGCTGAGGCATGCGTGTGCATGTGGTCAGTGGTGAGGGCTGGGCAATGCGATCAAGGTCTTGATGTTGCATGCAAGATGGCTTGTGGTGTGTGGTCAGTGGACTGCCTGGAACGAGAGGGCAGTGGCAAGGGATGAAAGGGAGCTGAGGTGTCAGTCTCATGTCGTGTTGTGTCACATTTTCACACGTGATTTCAAGGCCAGCCATAATCTTCCTTACACTGCACTCTATACTATGGCACGGAAGTCTAAAGCCACTAGGTCTCACATTCAGAACCTTTCCAAGGTATCAAGGAAGGCCACTGTTGAAGAAGTTGATGATGATGATGAACCTCCAACTCTCACATGTCATGCACAGGTCCCAGTTACTGAATCAGATCTTGAGCTCATTGACATCATAACCCAGCAGGGCAATGGGATGAAAGGAGGTCGAGAGCTGGCTGGGAGTGGGATGAAAGAAGGTCAAGGTTGACGAGGGCACAAGGTGGTGAACTGGGAAAGTATGGAAGGACAATGAGAGCGATGACACTGGATGAAAGGAAAGATGGTGGGCTAGTGGCATCGAGATGAGGGTGGCTTGAAAGGTAAATTTGATGTCCGCACTTTGCAACTGGTCAGCCAGACTGGTGACGTCATCCTTGAGAGGTGCAAGAGATGGTGGTGGAGGGAGTGGAATGCAGGGATGAGGAGTGCAGGAGTTGCTTTCATATGGATTGTGTCAGTGCCAGCCAATGCCCTTCTACTCACTTGATTCCGTGGCCAGTGGGAATCCGCCTTACAGTGTGTGAGATGTTAATGGTGAGGGCGTGAGCATGAGATGAAAGGTGAACAAGGATGGTGGGGTTTGCTTGTATGGAAGCACATGTGTGCAAGATAGGCAAGAGTAGATGTTGATGTGCGAAAATGAGGCAGGAGTGGGCAGGATGTGATGCAGAGCAAGAGACAACAATGGTATGCTCGAGCAAAGTGATGGCATGGCAGTGTGCAGAGCAAAAGCGAGTAGGGTAACAGCAGTGTGGACAGGCAAGACGGCAGTGGGTAGGGAGCAGCAGAGCATGCAAGCAAAGCAGAATGGACAGAGAGCTGTACAAGTCACCTTACCACCACCTGTATTTTGCCAATATTTTTTTCATTGAACATTTGGCCAGTCTTGGTGCTTAGTAAGTGGCTTATGTAAGGGTGCTGGCAATGAATGACGCCTACCTTAGCTCTTACTCAACCACTACAATACTTTGCATACTGTATATAGTACCTTTTATCTACATACACAATAAATGTTTTTGATGAAAATCGTGTTGTGTTTCAAAATCTAAAAATGGCTGTTTGTCACGCTTGCCGGCTGATGCCTTGTCAGAGCTCTTAGTCTGAGTCGGAGCTCTTAGTTGGTCGCGAGTCGCACACCACTCAATGGTCAATTAGGCCAAAAAGGGTAATTAGCAGTTAATCTTATCATGCACGATGGCTCTAGCACTCCAGAGGCCTAGTGCACACAGAATTTAGTGTATCATGTCACATCGTGTCACATCATTTTGTTTATTACCATATGCCTGCTCAGAGAAAGAGGTCTGCATACCAACAAGACAATAAAACAAGGCATGAGGGCCAAATCCAAGAGATTATAGATGATCTCAGTGCTGGTAGATATGTTTCATTCCGATCAGCCACCAGAGCATTGGGAGTGAGTGAATCTAAGATCTACCCATTCTGCCTCATCAAACAAGTGCTGTAGATCGCATTGTCAATGCTTACAGATTGGGCCAAAGGTTGCCATCAAACCCTGAGTGTTAGTGCTGCCAAAAGACAAAAGCTTGCTCCAGATCAGGAGAAAGTACTTGCACAATGGGCAGCTCAGCATGGTTCAATGGGGATTCCATTATCCAAAGCAGACATTCAGATGCATGCAACTGTCATCTCTGGCAAGACAGTTGGGAAAACATGGCTCAGGAAGTTCTTGGCAAGACATCCAGATCTATCTCTGGCAAAGCCCTCAAAGCTTGACCCCAAACGCGCAAAGCACTTCAATCCTGCAGTCATAAATCATTACTTTGATCAGCTAGATAACCTCCATGCAGAGTTTGATGGGATTCCTCCTGAACACATCTGGAACATGGATGAGAAGGGTATCCAGATGGGTGGGGGTCGGAAGAGTACTGGAAGGAAGTACTGCTTTCCGAGATTGCAGCGCACCAAACTCATCATGAAGAGTGATAATCTTGAGCTGGTAACTATCCTAGAATGTGTCTCAGCTGCTGGGGCAGTTGTTCCGCCATCATTCTGTCTTCAATCAGGCTCTACCCCGGATCTGCGCAATCTAAGCGATGAGGAGTGGGGAAGGTGCGCACTCCACATCAGATCTGCCTCTTGTGATTGCTGATTAGATAACTACTCAAGCCTCTATTTCTCAGATGCTGGATGGACCAATGCAGAGAACTATCAACAGTGGCTCCAGGAGGTCTTTATCCCCTTTGCAGCAGCACGCATTGTGGATTGCACAAAGCCGATCGTCCTTGCTGTGGATGGACATAGCACACATGAACACATAGATGCTAAGCGCATAATCTACAAGTTTCTTGATGATCAAGACATCAAGATCTGCACACTGTGCTTTCCATCAAAGACAACACATAGGACTCAGCCCCTTGATGTCCTTATCTTCACCTCAGTTGATCGGAGATCTGCAGTGCAAGCATGATCAAGGGCATCCAGATCAATCGCCAGTCAGTGATCCCGATGTATATTCATGCTACATGGGAGGTATTCACTGAAAGGTTAATCAAGAGCCCCTTCAAGAAGGCTGGTCTCTATCCAGTCAACCATTCTGTCTTTGGTCCTGAGGATTTTGCACCAAGCCAAGCCTCATCAATGATCACACATCTCCCTGATTCATTTCCAACATATGTCCCATCATCAGATCCCATTGATCTGTCCGACAACGACTGGGTCCCATCACAATCTGATGCCAGTTCCAGATCTTCCAGCCCTGATCCCAATGCAGATCAAGCGAATCTGGAATCCAATCAAACTGATGTTGCAGCCAAGCCATTGTCAGGATTTATGTGTGCCCTGGCAGATTTGGAATCCAAAGCAGTCAACAGGACACGCTCCAAAACGGCACATCGCAATCTTATTGCATCAAGACATCCACAGATCATCTTGCTTGAAGAGGATCTTGCGCTCTCCCCAGATGAATGCTTATCAGAGCTGCGCTCTGTCTGGCAGCAGCTCCTTGCCACTCAGGAAGCTCTGGGTTGTCAAGACTCACTGTTGAACTATCCAGTTCAAGAGCGAGGGATAAGCTTGAAGACGAGTCGATAGACATCCAAGACTGTGTGGGCAAGGAGTAGAGTCCAGAGTAGTAACAAATACCAGAGAGGTATTGTTACTGTGAGAGTAGAGCAATCATGCAGGGAAGAGGCCAGGATAGTCACAAGGGGACGGTCCTTAAAGGAGTATCCCAGGGATGGAGAGTGCCGTAAACAAATGGACAGTCTGAGGACTGTCCGCTACTTTATTGAGTGCTTATATACTACAAGAGAACTGCTAAATAGGGAACAAGTCATAACCTTGTTATCAAGCACAATAGAGTGATGAGTAAGAAGTTGGAGGACGCTTACTGAGCATGCTCAGTCATGCTCAGTAAGCTGCTGAGTAAGAAGACTCTTCTTGATGAGTAAGAGCTTCCATTGTCCACGTGTTCACTGCTTTAGTGCATGTGCGAGCACCTGATTCATTTCCTGTTAGTTAGTTTAGGGCCGGTCATTTGAGGACTTGTAGTTTGGTTAGGGAATAGTGTCATCTTATAAGGCCCTTATATAGTTCTATTAGGGTCCTTAGAGTCGACCCTAATACTTCTATTAAGGTCCTTAGTATTGCCTTATAGTTTGTTCTATAGTTATTAGAGTTGGTCTAATAATGTGTTGTAGGGCCTTTGATACTAGGTTAGTGCCTATTGTAGAGTTCCTAGGGTCGTTCCAAAGGGTCCTTAGGAAGGCCCTAATACTGTCTTTTGTTGCTAGAAGGGTTGCCTTTAAGTGGGGCTTGCTGTATGTCGATTGTGCCGAGAATCGCTCGCGCAACAATGCGCACGCGATATTGTGGACACCTCTACTCACCCCTTTTGCTCGTGTGAACAGGGTGACACCATAGAGGCTGGGTTTCCTCCTATAAGGAAGGGTCCTTCAAGGGCCCTCTCTGGAGAATGGTTCATGGGTCAGGCCCTTAGTGAAATTCTCTCAGCCAATGCCCATTGCACCTCAATTCACAAAGAGCTTGATATGGTCAAGGAACAACTTGAAAATAGTCAGAAATCAAAAGAGCACAGATCAAAGAAGATCAAAGCATGCTTTGTCACATCTAGGGACCTCTGATCTCAATTTGATCAAGAGGATGAGGAGCAGCTACAAAAGGAAATGGCTGCCAAAGAGAAACAAGCCCAAAATGCAGAACATGAGCGTCATCTGGAATATCAAGCCCATAATAGAGTGTTCATTGGCCAGCTGTCATCCTACAAGAAGGATGACCTCCATGCGCTCGCAAAAGCTCTCAACATATCCAATAAGGGCACCAACTTGGAACTGTTATCTCGGATCACAGATCACTTTAATATTTCCCCCAATCTTCAGATCAACTCAAGGTATTCTGGACTATTTAACAAATTAACTCGCTCTCAGAAGGACAATGAAGTAATGCACCCTGAGGAGCAATCAAGAGTAGATGGCAATGAGATCTTATCATCATTTCCAGATCAGAATCTCCATCCCTCTGCACATCTTCCGAACATGCTTGCATCTTCCAGTTCATATCACACCCTGTCCTCCTTTCATACCCAACAACAATATCCCACAGATAATGCACCCTTACCTCTGTACCATCCCATACCTTATCCCAGCACTGAAGATCAGAACTTTCGATCTCGGTTATATTCCTTCTAGAACAATTTCTGACTGTATTTGATCACTTATTCCTATGTATATACATTGGTGATCTAATTATGATATACATTGGTGATCTAATTACGATATACATTGGTGATCTAATTACTATCAGATCCTTAGAATGTGTGAGATCGGTTTATTGAGTGAGTCTTGAGTGTGCAGCATCCAAATGCACTTGCACATATGTGCATGAGAATGTTGTATTCAACTCCCGTGCCGGTGAAAGCTGAGAGCAACCTGGCAGGATTTGAAACTTTTGGGGTGACAGAGCGTGACTGTCCGAACATGGGCACTGTCCAAACATGGGCGCAGGGATAGTAATGGGTATCTCTGGAGTCAAGCAGCAGGCTAGGGAAAAATAACAGCTGCGAGCAAATGAAACTAAACATGTAAAAGAAGTATAAACCACATTCACCTTAATCATTATTCTTCCCAACGATGCACGCCCACACATTGACCAGAGAGCTGTCTTGCCCCGACGAACCCACGAATGGCTTCCTGAACAGGACTCGATGGCTCGAGCCTCCCGATAAAAAGATTTTCCAGCCCGGGTAACACTTCTGTTACCCTTTCTGCGGCCAGCTCTTCCAGTGCATGCCCGACATGTAGCGCAATATCCTCAGTTAGGTACAGGTCCCTCACAGAGGTGAAGGGGCCTAGAAGTTCCAGCCACTGCATGCTCTCCATATCATTTCCCCACTGCAGTGGTGAATCACCAATATCATCCCTGATGTCGAGGCGTTCCAAGGTGGAGAAGGGCGGGAAGGCCGAATGACAGACCTGGGCTATAGAAGAAAGCATCCAATCGGACTGCGCGCACATGATTTGTAACGAGAACTGCCCATATCCAGCTGCCGCTGTTTGTGGGATAAGTGTCAAAATAACGTAGTGTTTCGAAAAGTCCACTGTCGCTCGATTGAGTTTGTTGAGCCCTTGTGGGTGACTGATGAACTTGTGAAATTGTGTTAAAGATGAGGTTCATGAAGAAGATTACACGAAGGTTGTGGAGAAGAGGTGCATCGATACAAGAAACGATGTCCTCAAAGTAATCACTAACGCCTTGGAACCAAATTAAATTGAGAGCAGGAAGGACGGTGCGTGTGGGCGGAGGGGGACGTCGGCTTGCCGGGGCGGGACAAGATCGAGGTGATTGAAATCCAAGGGCAAGTGATTCGAGGCAGGTCATCGAGGAGAGACAAATGACCAACGCGTCCGGTGAAATGTACCCAGAATCTGGAATGTTCCATAGGTGAAGCACGACAAATTCATTGGCAGACAATGGCAGTTTCTGCGTCTGGGGGAATGATGTGCGGCTCAACTCCAGTACCCGCAAACGTGGGGCAGAACCACCCAAGAACGAACTGGAAAAGACCGGTGGTGCGCCATTATCGCTCCAAAGAAGTCGCAGACATGTCAACGTTGGGAATGGCTTGTGCATCACTGCTGCGATTCTTTCTGAATGCGATCCCGGAATATTCTCCAGGTTGATTTCATATACGCGATCGTAGTGCTCTGAGCCGAGTGTGTCAACTATGTTATCAGCATGTGAGGTTCGGTTGTCACCGTCCCAGACGTGCCGTGATATCACTATAGGCATGGGTGGCCAAATATCAGTGATGTCCGTTGCTGGTCTGTTTCCTGTGTACATAACTCTCAGGCGTAAGAAATATGATGACGCAAGCACGAGGTATCGCCATTGTCGGCACGTTTGAATTAGTGAAAGCCACATAGATCTCCTTGCGAACGGGCTGTCCAGATAGGAACCGAAAACTTCTAGGAGGACATCATCAGGGAGTACGGCGATAGTCATCTGGTCTACATTGGATCGGTCAGCGGCAAGCGGCGGGGGACAACGCGCAAAGATTTCGTTCTTAACTAGACCCTTCTTGGTGATGCACGGAACACTCCCTCACCAAGCCATGAGGAGAACCACTAATCGGGGTGATGAACGGGGGGCTCTTTTGAACACAATCGTAACTCTCCATCGCTTGATTAGTTGCTTCGGCATTTCGGAACGAGAGGAGAGGAGAACGAATGCCGCTCGACGTACAGGTGAAAGCTCATCGGTGAGTTGTCAAGGGGAGGGGCGGTCACGGTGTCACCTCCACACGAATACGGCGCTACGTTGGATTCGAGTAGCGTGAGAATGATCTTGCACGATGAGGCAGGAGATTCGACTTGGCCTTAAGGAGGCATTGCAAGGGTTTATATATCCCGTCACCGTCACAAACATGAACCTACGAGAGGACTACCTTTCCGAATCCGCTCTTCCCTTTGCGCCCAGTTGTGCGTGGGGCCATCCAAGGAGACCAACTCATAGACTTGGTGGACCTCGATGGTATGAGAATGAGCAATTCGGTGGACCAAAAAAGTATGGTATATCAACGGGTAACAGCAAGTCCCACTAGGAAGGCCGCCTTCTGCAGCTGGTGATACAACGGAAGAAACGAGAAACCATGCACGACATCCAACAGTTCTACAGGGCACCACCAGGTATCGTATCCATCATCGTTCCACACAAAAAAAATTAAGTTCCCGTCACCTGTCCAGCTTCCTGTCCCCTCCATCACTGCCGCACTCTCCGTCTCCGTCACCCTAGCGGATCCTTGAAGGACCTGCGGCCTTTGAATCATCACTAGATAGAATAAATTAGAACCAGGTGCGCCGAAAAGGAAAAGTGATCACGAAAGAATCTGCAAACTTACAAAGATTCTACGGGGAATAGCATGGTCGGAAGAAGTGATTCGTCGTCGATCGGGTATTTCGGTAAAATCTGGAGCCGGTTCCTAACACCCAAGTGGTCGAACCTACATGGGCCTTTGCTCAGGTCCTCTTCTGTTGTACATCTCTCTTTGAACGAGTCGTTGACGATGACTCGTTCCTCATCGCTTAGCCTGCCTAATTGTCGTCTGGGCAATGACTTCTTCAGGTCCTCGTGTAGCGTCCTTAGAACGTCTTGAACTGTGACGCCGATACCGGGAGAGTCATCGGACGGCTGGATTCTGATAGCTTGTGGGTAGCCTTGATGGTTCTCCAGTAGTAGAGATAGCATCGGTGGGGCCACAGCGGGGGAGGTTGTTTCTTCCTTTGGAAGGTCATAGTCATGGTCATCAGGGTTGCTAAATTCTAGTCTCAGAAGATACTTGGCTAGTACGGGGTGTACGACGAGCGGGACTGGCTCTCCCTTGAGTGGATCATTAGTACTTCGTGAACGCTTCTGAGTCCAACAAAAGATATCGCACCCCCAATTCCGCTGATGCGAAGAAGATAGCCTTTGCCTCCTCGGGTACCGGGGGATCATCCTCATGCAAGATTGCGGCTACAAAGACAACATTTAGTTCACCTCGCATTTATGGTAGTGATTCGGGACATACCGCCATTCTCAATGAGCACAGGGATGTCGCGTTCATGCAGATATGACTTTACTGTACTTGCCGTCATATTTTCCTGGCCATGTACGTTATTAGTTCACTTGGCTGCATGACTTTATTCGATTTAGACGTACCACGTTTTCAATGAGCTGAAGGTCATCATCATGGGCGATGGCTATGGTGTCCTCGGCACAATCCTCAGGACATTTCTTTGATTCACGCTCAGTAGAGTTGAAGCAAATGGTTAGGTGGAACGAACTTCGGCGATATAGTTCAAAACCCCGATAAGTGGGTCGCAATACTGGACTCAAGCTGTTGCGCTTCCTACTCTATCACTTCATCACAGAATTACGTACCTTTGGTGCGTCCGGTACTCCGGTAACTAGTATCTCATCATCCCGACGGTTGTAGGGATCATCGGGGAGGGGTTCTGCTGCAGCCCGGAGCCTGGTCCATAAAAAGACGCGCTTCGCTCTGAAGCCCCTGATGAAGACGCATTGATTCCAAGGTGGGTTCTTTAACGAGACAAGGGAAGGAAATGAGTGCATGGCGAGTCGACGCAGCGAGGGGAACATACTGGGTTAGAATGACTGTTATGATGAGCTACCATGTTATGAATCTTGCTCCAAGTGTAATGTGCTCCACCGTTGTTGAACGGTTGGACGGTAAGAGAAATTTCCGCCTCGACGGCGGAGTCAACGAATGCAGCGGCAGCCCACGAAGTAACAAAGGTACACCCAGATACGAGAATCAGGTCTTCCATCCGCTCCACGCCCATCCCTTTGTTCCGTGCCCAGTTAAACCAGGTGACCACATTGTCTCGGATGTAATCTTCGAACACCTTTGTGCGGATGACATCTGAGCGATGGCCGTCGTAAGGAAGAAATAGCAGCGCTCCTTGACCCCGAGACTTGTAAGCAACACCCCTGGTATTACGAGACGGTATGTCGGTCAATTAGGGAGGTCTGGGACAGGACAATAACTCGGACTCACTCGTCTGGCCCCGCAGCCCGCACCCCACTATCCTCTTTGGACACACGACCGTGACGGGAATAGTACTCCCCTTTATCCAGCGTTGCTTCACGGATATTGGTGAATGGATCGCTGACCAGAGTCTTGTACTGCTCTGGTACACCGATTGTGGCATTCGAGGGATCGTTCCAAGGAAGTGTCACGTTGAACATACGATAGAAAAACCCTTCATGGACATAACCAACGTCGCCGATCGAGACGCGTTCGTAGTGACGTATCATGGGGTTTGGTTCCCACAAGGCGGTCCCATGATATAGGGACGAGAGTTGTTCGCGGTAAACGTTGTAGGGTTGATCCACAGTCAGTGGCATGATGAGAAGAGACCGGACGTCGTGGGGCGCAGGGGTCAGCGTCAAGTGATCATGAGATGTGTATTGCAAAGTGCCAGAGTCCTTATATGCAGTGTCCACCCCATAACAGTGCTAATCGGTTTTATGGCTGTGTCGTGATGACTAATGCGGTGTAAGCTACGTTCACATTCGCTCTAACGGACGAATGCTCAGCAACCGCATCGCGGCACCGAGGACATCCCGCGCGCACAAATAAAGCCACATTCGCGCCCGCGCCCGCTCGACGTCGGCCTCACCCTTGACCACGACCGTCTCCCACGCGCTCGATATCGCGTGCGCCAGCCGGAAGGCGAACGTCACCACGCCGCTCGGCTCGTGAGTGCGCAGCGCCGTACGCACCACGTCAGGGTACGTGCCCAGCAGGAAGGCGATCTCGCGCGCCGCGGGCTGTTCCGCGAGCGTCTCGGCCGCGATCAGCTCCGGCGCGGGGAGCGGCAGCAGCTCGGGGTTCTTCCGCGTGAGCGAGGTCAGCCGGACGTGCGCGTATTGCAGGTAGGGCCCCGTGTCGCCCTCGAAGGACGTCATCCGGTCCCAGTTGAAATTATAGTTGTTTATTCTGGCCGTGAGAGGGTGTGAGTTGTGAACGGGAGGGAGACGCGGTTGGGAGGAGTGTGAAAGGGTGCCCACCGCTTGGCGGCCATGTCCTGGACTTTGATCGCTGCGAGGCCGACCTCGAGACTCGTCTGTTCTGGGTCCTCGACTGCAGCGTATTTCTCCTGGTTCTTCTTCATCTGCTCGTGCATCACGCTTGACGCCTCGCGGATAATCTGTTCGAGGAAGACGACAGTGCCTTTGCGAGTACTCATGCCAAGCACGAGGCCGTAGTTGACGTGCTCTATGCTGGATGCCCAGGGGAACTCCATCAGATGAAGCATCTTGATAAACTGTGCTGTGTGTAGGTCCTGCTGCGACGATATGACATAGATCATCTTGTCGAATTTGTGCTGCTCGTAACGCTCGATCGCGCCGCCAATATCGCGAGTCAAATAGATGGACGTCCCGTCTGAGTCATCAACGAGGTAAGAAGTAGGGAAAGGGGAAGAACTCGATAGACAGAACGCACCCTTTTTACGTAGCACTGCCTTGCCGAGCTTCCACTTCTCCAAGTCGACGAGTTTTGCGCCCTCTACATCGCTTATCAACCCCATCTCATTCAATCGCTCTAACGCGTAGTCCTGCCACTTCTTCCCGACCTTGCTCTCACCCGTGTACACGTCGAAGTGTACGTTTAATCGGTCATACTCTTCGGCATACTTCTTCACGGACAGCTCTCGCCACACGCGCCAATTCTTCAGCGCATCCTCGTCGCCGTCCTCCATACGCTTGAACCACGCCGCCGCCGCCGCTTTGACCCCCGGGTCCGACTCGGCATCTTTGTTGATGTTGACGTACACGTCGAAAAGGTGCTTTATAGCATCTTTTTGTAGATCCTCTTCTGAGCCGTATTTTTCAAAACCGACGGCTATTAGACCAAACTATGAATTGAAAGGATAAGAGAGAGCGATCGCATCAGTAGCGTTTGTGACGACATTGAGCAAATAGGGTGCACACAAAGCCATAGACTCGGACGTACTTGTGTGCCCCAATCTCCCAAATAATTCATCGAAACGACTTGCCATCCGCAGGCCTTGTACAGATTTGCCAAAAACGCGCCAATGATGGTCGAGCGGAGGTGGCCGACGTGGAAACTCTTCGCGATGTTTGGTGATGAGTATTCGATCACGACTTTCTTGCCTGCACCGGACGTGATCGTGCCATATTCTGGGCAGCCAGACGACGCATCATAAGTAAGCTCGTGCACCTGCGTCAGCACGGCGCGTATGAGAGAGGGTGTCTTGAGCATGAAATGCAAGAACGCCTTGTCATGCGTGACCGACTCGATATAATCGTCCGCTTGGAACTGCACGCAATCACCACACGGCACAGAAAATGGGTCGTGATCGCATTGAGGGAAGGAGAATAAGCAAAACGGGAGAGAAAATGGCTATGGATTATGCACCTGATCGATGACTGTCTTGGCAAGCACGTCGACTTTACCTGGCAGACGGAAGCGGGGAAGGGCGATCGTAAAGTCAACGCCCTTCTTGCCATAGTCAACGCCCTGGTAGACTTTCTCAACGGTCAGAGGGGGCAGAGCATCTGCGACTCGCTTCGCGATGGCCACTTTGAAAGTATCCAGCACGGCACGGGAGGGATCCGCTCCAGAGACATCTGGTAACGCCGGCAATTTGAACGGCATAACCCTGGAGACCTTTGTGCTGAACGGGCAGTGTTGAGGTTGAATTATAACTGTGCTGCGATGCAGCGACCGCAAAGACAGTAATGGAATAATTTTGAATACGACTGAATTTTCCTTGATCGTGATCGACTGTCTTGGTCACATCCCCTAACCTTAATCTAAGGCAATATAAACATCGCAGGTCGCGAAGGGTTGTGCGTATGATAGGGTAGGGAAAAGTAGCGCCTAACTACACCACCACCACACCTGCCATCTCAGCACTGATGCTGGGGTCCCCATGCATTGACTAGACATTGACCCCCCACCACTGCTCCTACTGCCTCTCAATCCACCACCTATGTCCTGGTCTACAAACTCATTCTCACTGCCTACATCTCCATCCATGAACTTCTGCTTGCCAACTCTGCCAACCTATCCTAAAATGTACTGCTCCTGTTGCTAATGCTTCTTTACCCCACCCCACCTTCACTCTCACCACTTCCATCTCTCACTGCAATGCCACCTTGCTCAGCCAGACCAGGAAGCTATGAACCATGCCCAGAAGATTGCCTGGAAGAAACAGAAGGTAAGCCCTCACCACTAGAAGTTTGCCATCACCACAAGGCATGCCACCAACACTAGAAGCATGCAGCACACCACCCTTCATCTTCCCTCCCCACACAATATCAAGGAACATAATTGGTTAAGATCTGATGCGCATGTGATGCAAATGATGCAGTCCATAGTTCAGGTGTCTGGCATCTGCCAGACCCCAAACCACTTGGTAACACAGAGGGAGTGAGTTAAGCAAGATATGAGCACATGAGGCAGGAATTGCAGGGACAGCAGTGGTCAGAAATGAAAACTGTGGTTCCTGTGAGTCCAGAACATGGCCTTGCAGTGGCTCATAGTCAATGTCATCAGAGTCCATGTCCCAGTTGAAAGGGAATGCATCTTAAACCTTGTCAGAGAGCAGGTCTTCCAAGGAGGCATCACTGTCAGAGTAGTTGGAGGGAAGAGGGGAGGAAAGGTGTTAAGATCTTCTTGATCTTATTACTGACTCTAAGTGAAAGAGTTGCTTGATATAGTTCAAGCACTAGACTTCGAATCCTTTGATATTATCTCAGGAAGAGTAGATGTAAGAGATGAGAAGGGCCTCTTTCACTTAGAGTGATGACTTGGTTTTTAGAGAGTTTGACAAGATAGTTATTTCTTGTAAAAGAGTAAGTCAAGTGTAAGGCTCAACTCTTAAATACATCTGAGTATTTATACCATATCTCAACAACGGCTGATCCAATTTGTACGAAACTTGGGGAGCACATAGCTGAGACCCAATAGAATCCAAAAATAAAGACCACAATCCAAAAGCATCAGAAATGACTCACATGTGAGTCATTCTCTCCTAGCATCTGTCATCAGTCCAGTAAGCAATCACTAAGCATGAATCATCATATCTGTCAGCCACATCACTAAGCATCAATCAGCGAATCAGTAAGCAAACAGTAAGAGGAAATGAGTAAGCAAGTATAGGTAAACAAACAGGAACACAAACTGAGTCCTAACAAAAGGGGAGGAAGAAGGGATGTCTGCAGGAAACAATGTCAGCACATGGAGTAGGAATTTAAAGGAGCAAAGTCAGACTTGGTGAATACAACAGGATTGAAGGGAAAGATGCTAGTGGAGAAGGCAGAAACAAACAGTTTGTAGGATGTTGTCTCAGTGTGCACCTTCATGTATAGGGTATAGCACAGGTGCAAGTCAACCTGTGGTAGGCTTCAGCATGGGTAGTTCTGTGGGTGCCCAAGGCCTTACCTATGTAAGGTAGCCATGTTTCTGGCCACAGAATCATGTGCAGAAAAGACCCAAAAGTGATGTCTCCTCCCCTCATCTCCCTTCATTCCTCAGCCCTCACCACACTACAAGCCACCTTGCATGTGACATCAAGACCTCAATCACATTGCCCAGGCTGTTCACCACCAACCATGCCACACCCTGACACATGTGATGTGTTTGCATCTCAAGTCTTTCATTATGGCCTTGACTGCCTTGCCCAGCCTCAATTCTCTTTCATGCCTTTCTCTCTCTTTCATGCCTTTCATCTTTAGTACCTCCCTGCTTGTATATAAAACACCCTAGCTACTCTGTAGTAGAAGGAGTTCCAAAAAGTTCGGAAGATTACCCCTCTTTGTCACCCACTCCTCTCTGTCTGCAAAAAACAAGAAGCATCACCAGTCATGCAGGCCACTTGCTCCACTCTCTCCCTCTCTCCTCTCTCTTTCCTTGGACCAGTCAGCCTTATGATCTCACTTGTGCATCCCTAGACTTGCTACACCTGTACTCCAACTCTCATGGGTTTTTATCTGACAGGTCTGGCAGTTATAGGATGGGTCAGGTAACATGTGCAGGTACATGTGTGGGTAGCTTCTTGAGTGAGTCTTTGGTCTTATGTGTAGGTGGTCTCATCATCACAAAGGGGGGGGAGTGTATGTTCTGAACTGTTGTCATGCATTGGAACATGGGCACAGTGTATGAAAGGAGGAGGGCAGAGTGTGCTTGTGTCCTGTCAAATGTGTCATTGTGATGTGGTGTTGCCAGGCATTGGCCATGTTGCTGGTATTGCTGCTGCTGTCATTGTTGCTGCTGTCATTGTTGCTGCTGTCATTGTTGCTGTTGATCCTGTTGCTGCTGTCATTGGTAAAGATATTGTCAAGACACGTACTGCTGATCACTAAGGACTCAGGAGCAGGTGGGCAAGGGTTGGTGTTATGATTTACCCCCTTGACGGTTCGTCCATAATCCCTTCCCATCATTGTTCCTTTTGTTACTCCCGTTTCCGTGGTTACCGTTTTATCCCTTGATGGTGATCCCTTGTTGTGTTTCATCTATTGTGTTTCACTTATTGTGTTTCATCTATTGTTGAGCTACTTTTGCTATTGACCTGCCTTTTACTTATTGTTCTGCTTATAGTACTGTACAGCCTCGCTACATACAGTATTTAAGCGCCTGTAAAAGCTGGGGAATGCCCCAAGCTTAGCTTTGTCCCATTTCCTGTCGCATCCCTTGCCTTGTACACTCTCTCAATCACAACTTGCTTGTGCTGGCCTACACCTTGCTTGACCTAAGCACACTTCAAGGAACCCTTGTGTTCCTCTTCCTCCTCTGCCTCTCTCTCATCGTCTTCCTCTTCTGTGAAACCAGAAGATCGACTCTGTCGGCGGACTGAGTCATTTTCTGACTCAGCCTTGAGACGCTAAACCCTCAAACCGGTCTCCTTGAGCCGGCCCCCACTGAACCCCTGAACCAAGTCACAGGGACTTGGCCCCATTGAACCTTGAGCTAACGCTCTAACGGCCGCGACGCCGTTACAGTTGGAACAGATGGTACGCGGCGTAAACAGCGTTGAACAGGAGGACGAGCCAAACGACTAGAAGATACCAGATGGGGACTGGTACATGTTGCAAGAGGCAGAGGCGAAGAGTAGAGGCCAGTGCAACGAGGGGCTTTAAACAAGGTGGTCGTTGAAGAGTACCTTGAGGACGAGGGAGGACTTTAGACTGAGCGGTCACAGGGGAGTACCCAGGAAGATGAGAGTATCACAAATGGACAGTCTGATGACTGGCCATACTTCATTGGGGCTTATATACAGTGTACAGGGTCAATTACAAAGAACTGGGACTATTCTAGACTCTTTGGTACCATCCAATAGGACTACAGAGGCATAAACTTGCTTGTGTCAAGTTTCAGGCTTACTGAGCGCATTACTGATCATTGTGGAGCGATGACATCATTATGATGTCACTGTGGAGCACTTAGTGAGCCTATGAGGTCACTGTGGGGTTGCTCAGTCAGCCATGATGTCATTGGAGCCTTGATGATGTCAGATGAGTTATGCAACAGTTTCTAAGAGTTTGTGCCGCTGTTTCAGGTTCCTGGTGGCTGGGTGACCATGTGGCTGCCACGCAATGATTACCCGATTAGGAAACGGGTGCCTGGTCATGTTATAGTGCCTTTGCAATAGCGATATCTTGCACCGCAGGAGGGATAGCCCAGAAAACGGAAGGGAGTTGGTAATGCAAAGTGAGAGAGGTCTCTCTTGAGTGAAATAGGACCATCTACAGCCAGGACCTGGCCTTGGTTCATAACAGATATGGCACAGGCAGTGGGAACGCGGGAGTGGTCAAGACAGGCCGATGGACTGTTGACATGGCACGGGGTCAGGAATGCGTGTAAAAGATGTGGAGCGGTGGTAGAGCATGAGAAGGGGACTTTGTTTTGAAGTGCATGTGAGGGGTCTTTTCAAGAACAAGGAACATGACAATGATACATTTGCAGGCAATAAGAGGCTACTTTATATGTTTTACAAGTATGTTACTTGAGGAATAAAATAGGAGAGTTTTTTTTTTTTTTTAGGAAATTTTTGGAGTTGGGAATGGAAGTAAAACAGTAATGGAAATGTATAGTGGAAGGACTTCGGACTTCAATGGAAATAACACATTGCCTCTCTATGTGGCTGATGTGCTTGTTCTGGTTTTGGTGCAAGCATGCGATTGAGTCACATGTTTGCATTTTTCTCAGATATGGAGTTGTGGAGCCAATGTGAAATGTTCTTGCTTTTCGCACATTTTCAGTTTTTGATGTGGGTCGTACAAGGCCTGAGAAGGCTCACAGCAGAATGTATTTTCCCCTGAGGGGAGTGGAAAAATTTAAGGGATCAAAAATGATCCTGGGGACATGCCATGTTGCACTTTTGCGCTCCTCTGCACACACCCCTGGTGGCCCAAAACTGCCAGTCATGGCAGAGGCTGAGGCATGGTCATTTGAGGCAATGGGGTGGCAAGAGGCAAGGGCATTGGCAATGGCATCATGGAAAGGTGTGAGCATCTGAGGGGGTGATTTGCACATTGCTTGTGCTGTCATCTTATGGGTGTGATGATAAGGTCTTTGCCACTGCAGGTGATGGCAGCACTCATGGATGAGGTTGTATGGATGGATGGGGATGTGGTGGAAGGGGAGGCATGGTTCTTGCATCAGCAACTTCTCCTGTGGCAACATTGTCATGGCAGCTGTTAATCTTTCTCAGCCTCAGATCAGCAAAGCTGTCACTACTAGAAGTGGCTAGAAGTGACTAGAATTACTATATTGGGTCATTTCTAGTACACTCTAGTTCATTCTAGGTGTTTCTAGTAGGATGTAGTTTCCTGAGGGGCTGAGCGGTGGCAGCGGCTGAGGCTGAGGCTGAGAGGCTGAGCCAGGGCCTGAGGCTGAGTGGCATGGCTGAGGCTGTAGGGTGGTGTTGAGGCAATGATGGGTGATGCTGGATGTGCAGGAACCACAGGGATGATGGGAGCAGGCAATGTGAAGGCAATGACAGGTGACACAAGGATGAAGGTGAGAGCTGGTGTTGTTCTTGTGGGTTTTGCCTGGAGTTGCCATGCATGCTGGAGGAGCTTGCAAAGCAGAGGGCATTGCAAAGGAATGCAAGAGGGTGGAAGAGCAAGATAAAAAATTGCCAGGGTAGACATGTCATCATCACAGCCATGGGCATGTCACTCTTATGGCAGCCAGGTCATCACAGTGGCTATAGGCCATGATCAGGATTTGTGGCCATTGCAAGGTTGCTATGACCATGCCTGAGTTATGGACATTAACACCACTGAAGTGACACAGAAGAAGGGAGTGGGGAGGTAGCTTGAAGGCCATGTTGAACCAGAACCCAAATGGATCAAAGAAGGTGAAGACCTTCATACAAGGTTCAAGATCCACTTAGATATGTTACATGTTAGACAGAACTTTAGCATATGCACTTATGGCAATAGGGTTATGCATACTATGCTATCTATCACAAGATGCAGTGTTATGCTGTGTCTAGAATGTTTCCACATCACACATCACTGAGTGCGCAATATAGTGGACACCTGTAGTCACCTCTTTTGGACTTAGGAATAGCCCTGGGTCATAGAGGTATAAATACCATACATGTAGACGAGTATACACATTGCTCTACACCCCAATATCACTTGAGCATTAGCACAACCTCTAAGGTGGGTTGCTTGGCCTGTTAGCTGCACTCTATGCTGCGCAACAGGCCAACAGGGGACTGCTTGGTGGGAAGGAGAGGGGAGAGGATGAGAGAGCACATGTGAATGAAACAAAAAAAAAAACACCCTGTTAGGAATTGAACTGCATTCTGGACTGACTGCTTACCTATGCTTGCTTATGTGTCTTGCTTACTGATTTGCTGACTGTTGCTTACTGATTGCTTACTGTGTTGCATACTAATTGCTTAGCTAGGATGACTCACATGTGAGTCATTGTTGATACAATTGGTTCAAAATTTCTCTCTGCAGATAGTAGAGGGTCTCAGCTATGTGCTCCCTGAGTTTTGTACAATTTGGATCAGCCATTCTCAAGATATGGTATATATACCCTGATGTATTGAAAGTCAAGCCTTATGCTTGACTTACTCTCTGAGTCAGTCACAACTATGCCTTTTCTACCCAAACCTTCTTGCAAAGCAATAGAGGTCCCTCCCATCTCAAACTCATACTCTTTTGTCTGAGATAACATCAAAGACTTTGTGTCAAGACACATACTGCTGACCACTAAGGTTCAGGAGCAGGTGGAGCAAGGAGTTGGACAAGGCAATGAACATTGACAATGATATTGCCAAGGAGGACAAGCCAAACTAACAGCAGATACTAGATGGGTACTGGCAGATGTTGCTGGAGACAGAGGTGAAGACAAGAGGCCAGTGTGAGTGACTTTAAACAAGGTGGTTACAAAGGGATACCTTAGAAGAGGGGTGCTTTAGACAAAGTGGTCACAGAGGAGTACTTTGAGAAATGAGAGTATCACAAATGGACAGTCTAACAACTGCCATGCTACATTGGGGCTTATATGCTTTGTACAGGGCTGGGTACAAACTATAGGGATTATTCTAGATAGGTTGTGCCTGGCCTGGCTTCAGGCTGTGAGCCAGGCCAAGCCAGGCTGAAATAGGCTGGGCTGAGCTGGGCCAAAGTGATGGCTTCATGACAGCTGTGATGGCTTCATGACAGCTGTGACAGCTTCATGACAGCTGGGCCAAAGTGACAGCTTCATGACAGCTTTGGCCTGGCCTATGATCTGAAAAGCCAAAGCCAGGCTGTCAAGCCATGGCTTTGACCATTTTGGGGGGGTAATCATCAAACTCCAATTTATCAACTTTGCATGGACACACCATTGTTCCCTGTCATTTTTCATTGTCATATCTGCATCATTTTTCATCATCATATCTGTGCTTCCCTCACAACCTTCCTTTTTGCTCAAGTACATCTTCTGCATCCAAAATGTCCACTCCCAACACATTCAAACAACTTGTCAAGGATATCAGCTCTCTCCCTAGCTCTTTGTTGGATGCTGTACCAGCCCCCTCCTGTGCCATGCATTCACTCTCTCTTCTCCCTTCCCTTCTCATGCACTCACCTCTCAACAACATCCCTGCCATGGTCCTCACCCCATGTCAGCAGACAATGACAACAGCTCAAGTTGATCACCATTGATGTCACTTGCCTTGGCTCCAGCCCACTCATCCTTAAGCATTGTCCTTGCCTGTGGTACGGGGTCCGGAAGATGCCAGAACACATGAACTATGGACTGCACCGTTTGCATCATGCATGTGTCAGATCTTGATCGTTTATGTTCATTAATATCGCGTTCGGAACGCATTGATCATATCTTTCTGAAGATGTATTGAAGAAGCAATGAGTAGCATTGCTTCTGTTCCAGATGTTCCTGTATTTCCACATACATCGCTTCCTTGATTAGGAAAGTACTTATGACACCGAGATTGCTACTAGGGAAGCACTTAATGCTTCCAGCACAGAGATCGTTTACATAGAAGCAACCTCGCTTCTATGAGCCGCTTCTTGCTTCTATAACACCAACCAGTACTACGTAGCATGAACCTTATCCCTGTAGGGCTATATAAAGCCCCCAGTCTGTAGCAGTTGAGCCCTAAGCTCGACTTAGTTTGCCAATCCCAAACAGTTGACTCCTACCCCGTCTGCAGAGCCCCTCTCATCTTGTTTCCATACTCCAGAAGGATCTAACACTCCTTCCCCTCCACAAGTATTGCTTGCTTGACTCAAGCATATTTGCATTGGTAGGAATGTGTTCATAGACGCGACCATTGATCTTATTTCAGGCACTTTGGAGCCTTAACAATCATGTGCTTCATGTCATAAACTGCTTCCCAGAGAGGGTCCTTGAAGAACCCTTCCCTATGAGAGGAAACCTAGGCTCCATGGTGCCACCCTGTTTGCACAGCCAAAAGGGGTGTCTAGAGGTGTCCACAATATCATGTGCACATTGTGGCACAATTGATTCTAAGCACAATCAACATATGGCAAGCCCTACTTAGTGGCAACCTATCTAGCAGTAAAGGATAACACTAAAGACCTTCTAAGGACCCTTTAGGACAACCCTAAAGTCCTTATATTGGATGCTGATGAAGATACTATAGACCCTAGAACATGTTATTAGACTAACTCTAATAACCTTAGAACAAACTATAAGACAACACTAGGGACCTTAATACTAATCTTAGGGTCAACTCTAAGGATCCTAATAGAACCTTATAGAGGGCCTTATAGGAAACACCTCCTACCATCAAATACCCCAAGACCCCAAAAGACCAGCCCTAAGCTAACTAACAGTAAATA
This sequence comes from Russula earlei, assembly GCA_025769875.1. Classification (NCBI taxonomy): domain Eukaryota; kingdom Fungi; phylum Basidiomycota; class Agaricomycetes; order Russulales; family Russulaceae; genus Russula; species Russula earlei. The sequence continues at coordinate 60,145 of JAGFNK010000037.1, read as the reverse complement.
AATCAGATGCTTTGCACATGCACTAGGCAGTGAACACATGGACACTAGAGGCCCTTACTCATCATCTAGGGCCTCCTTAATCAGCAGCTTATGAGGCATGACTGAGCATGCTCACTAAGCATTCCCCAATGTCTTACTCATCTCTCATTGTGCTTGATAACAAGGTTATGACTTGTTCTTTATTTAGCAGTTCCCTTGTAGTATATAAGTGCTCAATAAAGTGGCAGACAGTCTTCAGACTGTCCATTTGATTTGTGGCATTCCATTACCAAGGGTACTGAGTACCTTTGTGACTGTCCTATCTAGTACATCCTGGCCCTCTCTTTCCATGATCATCTCTCACAGCCAATACCAGTCCCTCTCTGGTACTTGCTACTTGTTTGGACTGTGCTCTTTGCCAACTTCATTCTTGAACTCAGTCAACTCATCTCCAAGTTCCTACCTCACTCTTGAACTGGATTGTTCAACAGTGAGTTCTGACACTTCACACATGCTCCAAGCAGGAAACATAACATATGGATGCTAAAGGCCCTTACTCATCATATAGGACCTCCTTACTCAGCAGCTTACTGAGCATGATGGAGCAGTTTGGATTATCCTCATAGCCAACTTCATCCTTGAACTCAGTCAACTTGTCTCTGGTGTTCACCACAGGTAAGTGCAACCTGCCAGGTATGCGGGTAGGGGTACATGCAGGTACGGGTCTGGGTCCCAGTCTTCATACCCCTCATATGACCCATACCCATGGATGTGGGTGTGCTAAAATTGGAAGTGCGGTGGCAAAGCATGTGGCATTTCACCAGCTGTGGAAAAACTATACAGTACATGTATCATAGATACTATATATGGACTCCATGGTGGGCTGCCACCACCTGTCCTGTGCAAAAGGATGGACACACCAACAAGGCCCTTGCCAGCAGTGCGGTGTGCAATATTGGTGGCCTTTTTAGCGCCAGAGGTCCTGAGGTTGTTTTTTAGCCACTCATGTGTGGCAAGCAGGTTGTTGTTCAAGGTGGCAAGGGCTTTGTGTGCTTTCGTGATCAACACTCCATGAGCTTGTGCAGCTTGGCAACAAGTTTGAGAGGGTGCTTTTCTGCATTTACAGAATAAAAACAAATGGATGTGAAGGAAGGTGGCTGATGACAAATGGATTGCAGCTTAAGTAGTACAATGTGTTTCAGCTACAAAATCATATGACTAATGACTAAAACATCTAACCCCTACCCACAATAGACTACCCATGGAGTACCCGTACCTGTAGCATGGAAAACCCATACCCTTACACTGAGGGTACAGGTATAAACAGGTATGGGTATAAACAGGTACAGGTATAAATGGGTATGGGTATAAATGGGTACAGGTCAGGGTCTTTACCCACAGGTTACCTGTGGTGAAGATTACTTGTCTCTGAACTTCTTCCTCACTCTTGAACTGGATTATTTAACAGTAAGTCTTAATAGTTACTTCACAGAAGAGGAGGATGAGTGTTACGAACCAAGGCCAGATCCTGGCTGTAGATTGTCCTATTTCACTCAAGAGAGACCTCTCTCACTTTGCATTACCGACTCCCTTCCATTTTCCGGGCTATCCCTCCTGCGGTACAAGATATCGCTATTGCAAAGGCACTATAACACGACCAGGCACCCTTTTCCTAATTGGGTAATCATCGCGTGGCAGCCACATGGCCACCCAGCCACCAAGGACCCGAAACAGTGGCACAAACTCTTAGAAACTGTTGCATAAATCATCTGACGTCATCAAGGCTCCAATGACATCATGGCTGACTGAGTGACTCCACAGTGACCTCATAGGCTCACTAAGCGCTCCACAGTGACATCATAATGATGTCATCGCTCCACAATGATCAGTAATACGCTCAGTAAGCCTGAAACTTGACACAAGCAAGTTTATGCCTCTGTAGTCCTATTGGGTGATACCAAAGAGTCTAGAATAGTCCCAGTTCTTTGTAATCGACCCTGTATACTGTATATAAGCCCCAATGAAGCATGGCAGTCGTCAGACTGTCCATTTGTGATACTCTCATCCTCCTGGGTACTCCCCTGCAACTGCTCAGTTTAAAGTCTACTCTCGTCTTCAAGGTACTCTTCAACAACCGCCTTGTTTAAAGCCCCTCGCTACACTGGCCTCTAGCCTTCGCCTTTGTCTCTTGCAGCACCTACCAGTCCCCATCTGGTACCTCCTCGTCGTTTGGCTTGTCCTCTTGTTCAACGCCGCCTTCGCCGCATACCATCTGTTCCAACCCTTGCCCACCTGCTCCTGAGTCCTTAAGTGATCAGCAGTACGTGTCTTGACAATGAGGATGGAGAGCATGAAGAGGAAGAGGAATACAAAGGTTCCCTTTAGTGAACTCAAGTCAAGCAGAGTGTAAGCCAGCACAAGAGACTTATGATTTGAGAGAGGATACAGAGCAGGAGATGTGACAGGAAATGAGATGAAGCTAAGCTTGGGACATTCCCCAGCTTCTACAGGTGCTTAAATACTGTATGGAGCAAGGCTGTACAGTACTATAAGTAGAACAATAGATAGAGTCAGAACCAATGGCAGAAAGGGATCAGAACAATAGTTAAAACACAATATGAGAAAGGTGGAGACGAGTCAGTATAAGTGAAATGTGAACCAACAGGGGGACCAGCATCAGGGGATAAAATGTAACCAAGGGGATGAGGGTGAGGTGGAAAAATAGTAACAACAGGAACAAGGGGGTTAGTGATGAGCCAAAGGATGGACAGATCATAACAATGGGGTGGCAAGAGGTAAGGGCATTATCAATGGCATCATGGAACAGTGTGGGCATGAGGGTGTCACTTGTGCATTGCTTGTGCTATTGTCTTGCAGGTGCAGCAACAAGGTCTTGATCACTGCAGGTGGTAGCAGCATGCATAAACAAGGGTGTACATGTGGACAGGGATGTGATGAAAGAGGTGGCATGGTGAAGCATGGTGCAGCATGGTGCTTGCATTGGCAGCTTCTCCTATGGTGACATGGTGGTGGTGGGGTCTGATCTTTCAGTGGGGCAGCATTGCTGGGCTCAGGCCCAAGGCCTTGGTCTCTTTGGGCAATGGTGCTGGTGGCATGAGGTGACAATGGTGTGTTGTTGCTGGTAGTGTGCATGACTGAGACACTGGCATTTTGTTAAGATTCTCATGTTCTGCATTTCTCATCTGCTTACCTATGCATTGGTGACTCATCCTGTTTTACTCATATGTGCTTATTCATCTGGCTTAGTGATTGCTTACTAACTTGCTTACTCATTGATCAGTAATGGCTTACTCACTACTTACTGATTGATGACAGATACTAGGAAAGAATGACTCATGTGTGAGTCATTTCTGACATTCTCGAATTGCGCTCTACATATTTGGATACTACTGGTTCTCAGCTATGTGCACCCCAAGTTTCGTACAAATTGGATCAGTAGTTGTGGAGATATCATATAAATAGTCAGTGGTACTGAGAAGTCGAGCCTTATGCTTGACTTACTCTCTTACAAGCAACAATCATCTTGTCAACATTCTAAACAAACTATAAGTGATAACTCTAAGTGAAAGAGGTCCCTCTCTTCTCTTACACCTATTCTTGCTGAGATAATATCAAAGGACTCGGAGTTTAGTGCTTGAACTAAATCAAGCAACTCTTTCACTAAGAGTTGGTAACAAGATCAGTTAGATCTTAACACATTTGATGTGACATTGACTGAGACTGAGGGTGACACCAAAATGGTGGCAGTGGGCTGAGCTAAGGCAATGGTGGCAGAGGAGGCAGCTGGTGATGGAGGTGACACAGCAGGCTGGGCTGAGGCAGTGGCAGGTGGTGCTAAACTGACAATGGTGGCTAAGGCTAAGGTGGAGGTTGATGATACTAGGGCTGAGGTGGTGGCAATGGATGTGGATGGGTCTGGGGCAGTCGCGACTGCTGAGAAGACAACTGAGGTGGTGAGGGTGAGGCAGTGTGAGACAGGGCTGCAGCAGGCAGGGCATGTACAGCAACAATGGGGATGGCTGGTACAGGTGTAGAGACAGGCATTGAGATGGTGATTGCAGGACTGGCTGAGACTGGGGTGGCAGCAAGAACAGCTGGAATGGAGACAGGAGACATAGAGGCAGCAGCTGGCAATGCTGGTGTAGAATGGAGATGGAAGGAGGGGGACCTTGGGCAAGGCAGGTAGGGCAAGAGCAGGTGATGTGGAGGTGAATGAATGTGACAAGGGGTGTGGGTGGGGGTGCAGGTAGTGGGTACAATGAGTACCTGACCTGTACCCATACCCATGCCTACCCCCACCCATGACCCTGGCAGGTTACCCAAACCTGAGCCATTGCCTAGCAGCAAGTATGGCAAGAGAGGGCAGGAGAAAAGTGAGGGAGGCCATCTAATTGATATACAATTGGTACAACTGAGTAGCATGCATTGCCTGCAGTTAGCACTTGCCAAGCAGAGTTACCAAGAGAGTTGGCAGAGTTACATATAAGCCTGTGACATTGTGTGACTGTCCAAACAAGGTGTCCGAACAACATGGACAGGGTTAGTATATGACGTACTATCCCGGCAATCACACATATTTCGGCACTTTTGCTTTTTTCTCTGTGCTCTACTCAAAACTTTGTAGCACCATGAGGTTCCCTTGATCTCTTTCTAGCAGACAAAAATGTAAGTGCATCAAGTAGTTCCTATTTTGGCTGAGTGTGACTGCCGAAATATCGGGGGGGATCAGGGTTAACGCGCCTGCCCCCGCGCCATCAGTGTGAAACTATAGACTGCGCAAAGGTAAAACCGGATGGGATGGATACCATCAGCGCCAAAGCCCTCACCAGTCATCGTCATATAGTGCTTGGATCACCCTGTCCAATTTCCCCCCGCAAGTTGTCATCATGCTCATCCCATGGAATGGCTGGCTCAATCTACGAGGCCCAAAGTCTCCAAACAGCAGGTGGACCCGAACAAAGGAGAGTTGGATCCTTAGGAGCCTGGGGCTGATGGCCCTCCTTAACCTCGCTCTCCTCTTCAAGTTGTACCGTCCACAAACCACAACGCAACTCGATGACTTCCAGATGCTGTGGGTCTTCACCTTCGCTCCTTTGCGCCCCTATGACCTCCTGATGATCGAGTTCTCATCGAGGATCTCCGCCGCAGTAAACCGCAGTTTGCCACATTGGCGCCCACGACGAACCCGTCCGATCTCAACTCGCGAGCAGTCGTGAGCGCGCTCTACAATGACTTGTTCACCATCCCGGTAGCGACGCTCGGGCACTCCCTCCAAATCGCCAACACCACCGCCCGTCGCATCCTCTTCCACGTCCCCGACCGTCTCTCCGCGCGCGCGCTCTGCATCGCGCGCGCAGCGGGGTGGGAGCCCCTCGAGGTCGAGCCGATCCCGCCACCGCACAACGGCGCAGGCATCGGCTACCGCTTCGGCGATCAGTACACCAAGCTGCGCCTCTGGTCGCTCGACAGGCTCCTCGGCGTCGAGCGGGTGGTCTACCTCGACGCGGACACGCTCGTCCGGCGCAACTTTGACGAGCTCTTCGACATGCCCTTCCCGTTCGGCGCCGTCCCGGACGTGTACGGCAACAAGGGATTCACCGTGCACTTCAACGCGGGCGTGCTCGTCCTCCGCCCCAATTACTCGACGTTCGAGAGCTTGCTCGCGGGCATCGCCGACGCACGCTTCCCCCCGCAGGAGGCCGAGCAGGCGTTCTTAAATTTGTACTTTGGCGCCGACGCCGTGCGCCTGCCCTACCTGTACAACGCGAACCTGGCGATCCGCGAGCGAAGTCACGCCCTCTGGGACGCCATGCGCGACGAGATGCGCGTCGTCCATTATACGAACCCTAAGCCGTTCCCCAAAGACGGCAAAGGCATTGTCGACGGCGAGCGCCTGGAGCGCGTGGTTGACGAGGCAACGCGCGTTCGCGGCGGGGTGCATGCCGAGGCGATTGGCTGGTGGGTAGACGCGTATCACGAATTCAAGACGCAAAATCAGCTCGCGCTGGAGAAGTGCGATAGCTTATCGGAACAGACGTGCAATGAAGAAAGTCTCGAATCTGACGACTTGAAACACACACACACACACACACACACACACACACACACACACACACACACACACACACACACCGACCTCCACGATCACTACGCTACAATAGATCTATAGATTGGCGGATTTCGGTCTGCCAGGAGGATGAACGACGGAGCGTCCTCCGGGTGCACCCCGTTATGCCTCCGAGTCCACACGAACTCACACGATTTTTGGCAGCTCCCTTCGGGGGCATGAAACTGCTTCATATTCTTCTTAATAATAACATGCACTTCTGATGATGACGAATTGAATGCAGTCCTCTTAGATCGCCTTGGTATGCTTCTTGTAGTCGAGTCCTACCATTCTAGTGGGGACAAAAGCGAATGGAGTGCGAGTGAGCCGCCGGTTCCTCCCTTTGTTTGTTTGCAACAATTTTGGCGGCACTCCAACTACCATCATGCAGCCAGACACGATCGCGATATGGTATCTCCCCATTGACCATAAGCAGCCACCCCATCGCCTAGCGCCGATGTTGAGGATTTAGTAGAGTGGCCATTCATCCATTAGCGCGGCGAGCATCTCATCTCATCGCTCGATTCATTTCACACGCAGTCAGGCCAGTGGATCATTCTACTCAACATGAGCTCTGCCGCTCCTCTTCGTGCAATGGGTTCTGAGCAACTCGATGACAAGGCCATCTGCCGGGACCTCATTGAGGGTTTCGCATATCTTCACAAGCACTGTATCGTTTACGCGACATCAGGCCTCACAACCTTCAAGTTTCTTGTCGACCAAGACTTTTGCTTGACGTAATCGACGCAGAAGAGCTTGAAGAACATATCGGGGGGGACCGGCAATGGGCTGCCCGCCCGGAGACGAGAGTCCGCATTATCTACATAAGCTTCATACGTACGCGTAGAGTGCTCACCATCAGAATGATCCAACACCGACGCTCCCTTGGAAACAATGGAGAATGTGACCAAATTGCGCCCGACAGTGGTTCGGTGGAAAGGAAGTCACAGACGCTGAAGATTGATGGATGACCCTTCCCCTATTTAAATCCGAGACGACGGGGGGGGGGGGGGCTGGTCATTCTAGGTAGATCCAGGAAGGGATGGCGAGGGGGATTAGGGCGCCCACCGGCAGGCTATTGGGCATGACCCCAACATCTCAATTTGGGGACCCGGAGGAGAGTGCGGACGCGAGTCTGTCACGGGTTGCATGCAGAGGCAGATTTTCTCGACGCTTCGCCAGGTGTGCAATACGTCAAGTCCATCCGCCAGGAACCCTTTGACAAACAAATCCCAAAGGGCGTGTCTTGGCCGACAAGGCGGCAAATGTACATTTGACGCCTTGACATCATCGGATGTAATAGACGATAGCTGTGTGAAGGTTCCCTCATCCTGGACTCACGGTGTTCATAACCATGCATGTGACTTTCTCTCAGAAAACCTACAAGCCATCACTGACTGCATCACCAGAAATCATCAGAAAAAGTAGAGAATGATGGGTGATCACACTGACCTTTTACTTACCGCATGGGTCTACAGCAGTAACGAAGTCAATATCGCCTACGTCCAGTGCTGCTTTGACCTTGCGCGAGCGATCATAGGGTTCATGTTTGCCAGATCTATATGAATCGTTCATCCTGTGTGTCACAACGAGAAAAATGCCTTCTCCACAAGCAAGGATGTTGTAGGAATTTTGTGGGGCTCTAATTCATGGAGGCCATGATGCTGGACGGTAGGGGATGGATGTCACGGGATGGACACTATAGGAACCATTCAAGTTCAAGGGCCTGGGCCCCTAATAACGAATAGCATATACCATTCTACTAATGGCAAAGTTAATAAAATCGTCTGATGTTGACAAAATGCGAACTGACTCGCGGGAGTGGGAACCTTATCTCGGCGCTGATCCAAATCGCCACGACGGCTGAATCGAGGGAAATGTTCCCCTCCCTGCGGACTCAGGGCCATCTTTCGATCTGAAAAGGTGCTCTCTGTCCTTGTCACGGTTCACGTAGCCCTCACACGCATAGCTTGTCAGTTGACGATTTCGTCTGTTATCGAATTGAGGGTGGGAGCTTCCCACTGCCAGCACAGCTCGAAATCGATCATGAGAAAGAGCAGCACGCGTGCCGCTCAGTCGGATCCGACTCCTCTCCTCAGGTCGTCGTCGTCTGGATGGGTAACTGCGGCGTTATTTGGCGGTGCAACCTATGGACGTTGGAATGCCCGCAGGTCCTCGAAGCCAATCCGATTCGCATCTCGTTGTTCCCGAGGGGAGTCCCCAACGTAATTGGCAAGGCGCAGGTCAACACGAGCTGATAGTAACCGAATGCTACGTGCCTCCTCAAGACTCGGGTTTGAGTTGAAAAAATAGGCTTCAACATCGTGCTATTTCTTTATCCGAGTCTGTCCGTGACTTTGGGGCTCGGGAGTGTGCCTTCAGCACCATGACGGAAGTCGCAGCGGTTGTCTTTTTTTGTCTTTGCAGCTCCGGGTGCGTTGACCGACTGCGAGAAAGGATGAGTGTGCGTCCGGTGTGACAAAAAAGGGGCACCAGCAACGAAGCCTGCACGCGAGGCCGATAGGGGGGAGCGGGAAAGGCCGCCACTTCCTCATTGAAAGGAGTATCATGTTCATCAGTCAACCTCAGCTCCTCGTATGGTCAGGTCAATGTTATCAGTGGTGACATCCGCGATGCGCTCTTTAACACACTGTTTGGTCAACTCGGAGGGCGAAACGAGGCAGAGAAGAATGGTAAGCTAACTGTTATACGTCGCTTCCATACTGGTGCTCCTTCGAACAACTTGTCGCCTATCCACCGTCGCGCGGGGACTATCCGCTTAACGATGGCCTCATCCATGTCATAGTCATACCGAGCTTAACGCGTGAGGATCAGTGGGACATGCATGAGACCATCGCGGAGTAAGGACGTGAAATCTTGGCCAGTCCCGATTCTCGTTATAACCCTCACGCCATGTGCGCCCAGCTGTATGGACCAAATGAATGAGTTCATCTGACTAGAATAGAACGAGAAAAGACTCGGGAAAACAGAATGAAGCACTCATACGGCACATCAAGTCGACGTACACGCAATGATCAGTTTGCACGCCATTCCGTTGTCGAGAAGGATGGCCGTCGACCATATACTGGCATAAATGGTCATCAGCGTCAACTGTGTCAAAAGTGGGCATTAACGAATACGCCTGCAAATGTCCGTCTTGCTGTCATGATGGTCTGCGTCCTGGTGCCGCTTTCTTGATGACAGGTGGCGACCGGACGAGGCTGGTCATGCGGATATGAGACATGAAATGGCGCATCCACCCTTCGGTGAATCCATGGTATCCGTGACAGGCTAGTACAAGGCCCGCACAGGGCGCGCCGCCACCTTGCCAGTTGGTAGGTTGGCTCGCAAGGTATGAATTTTCCCAGGCAGGGAATATGCTCGATACAGGAGACTTCGGCAAACGCTCAGTCCCGAGCGTAACGATATCACGTAGCTTATGCATCATCCCCTACGACCTGAATATCAGGTAGGGTCCACGATGGAGTGTGGCGATTTGCTTGATCTTGTCCTAAATCCCATCAAAAACCGCGGCCCTGATGGCTGTGCCGAGTCATCGAATCGACATCGAAGAAGGGTTGCATGCGCGGGCCGTGCTGATCTGCTCGAGTGAAGAGAATCAAATCACCAACATCCTCTTGATAGGGTTCCGGGCCGTAGCGGTATAGGTCTCGTCATCAGAATGATCTACACACCCGCTCTGTCCGGAGACACGTGTTTTGGGACGAATGGAACAGGAAAGAAAGGGAGGAAACAGTGGATTCGTTGGGACGGGAGAATCTGACCAAATGGAGCCCAACAGCGGTTGCGGCGTCCACCGGCAGCAATGGGTAGCGAATGCTCCGGATTTGATCCCCATTCTGAGACCAGGGCATTTCGCAATAGAAGAACAGGTGGAGTCATTCTATAGGAAGAAAAAAAAGATTGAATGCGAGATCGAGAGGGAAATAAAGAGGGAAATATGACGACCCGTAACCGGGACGCTGCAGTGGCACTGGGGCGCCTATAAAACTTCCCAGGGAACGCGCCTTTCTGTTTTCATAAGGGCTGCGATTCGGACGAGATCGGATGCGACAAATTTTGTGCAGGCTGTCCTTCTGCGCGGAAAGGTGAAACCACTAGTTCGAGCCGCCGTGCTGTCCCACTTTCTGGAACAACTAAATTCGAACCATATTACCAATTTGCGATGGCAAATTTAAAAAAAAAAAAAGTATCTGCCGTAGTGGTGCCAATCCGATATACATCTAAACAAACGAAAAGAGAGACTGCGATGAATGTCCATTGAGGCCCGGGCATACACAACCGCTCGGAGGGATCAATCGATCACATTCCAATCATGCAATTCCTGGATGGAGAAGTAGTCTTCATGCCAATTCACGTTAGTAGCTGACGCCCCACCCAGTCCCTTTAGATCACATCTCACAGGCAGAGATCCCTGGCTGGGGAAAACGATCCGAGAGAAGATTTCAATCACCTCGCTCATGATCCGTTCCAACTACGCCCCAGCAGGGGCACTATGAGCCAGAGTGAAAAATAGGGTGTTTGGCAACAGGAACGAGGGGACAAGGGTCGTCGAGTGATTCAAATGTGCCGTCAATGCCGAGATGGATTGATTTATTGATGAACACAGCGCAGACACCAGGAAATCGAAATTCGGAGCGTCGACGCCGTCCCTCCGTAGATGCATGCTATGACCTCCTTTCTCCTTTCCTATCATGATCTTACTTGGTGTCCCGCCACTCGGAGAAGCATCGAGAGCCCAAAGTGGCGGGCCAGTCCAGCCATATCGGAGAAAACCGAGGTCCGAAGGTCCTCTAAAGGCAGCCAACTAAGGTGGGTATGGGTACAGCTTGCCAGGCTGCGCAGGTACAACGGTGTAAGACAAGCCTTCTTCTGGAATACAAGGCCTTTTGCGCCCCCAAAGCTTGTAGTTGGAGCCCTTCCATCTAGAACCGAAACGCGCAAGAAGACCCGGGGGCGCCCTGCCATGTTTGTCCGATCCGCGCGTTTCGATCTTGACGTTCCACATGCGATGTCTCTTCCATTCTCGTCTGCCTTGGACATTCATCGGACAAGGAGCGTCATCACCATCGCGCAACTGTATTGACCGACAACGAGAGCGAGTCATGGTCAATTCCAACCACGTCGGGGATCACGGAGCGCGTTCGGGTTACCAACCCTCCGGGCTGTACACCCGAAACGACAGTGCCACGAACGAGGCGCCGATTGCACGACGATAATCCATTACTTCCCATGGAGAAGGCGACGTGTGCTGGCGTCCAACGAGAATTTATCGTGTGGAGCACAGTGCATAGAATGGAGCTCCATGTACTACGACTGCCTTGGATTGTCAAGGGCATTTTCAAATTCTTCGCGGAGTTTCAAGCGGCGCTGGCAGTGAAACCCGACCGGGTACGCGAGCTTGACAAGCAGAGGTAGAGGCAGAGGAGAGGCAGAGGCAGAAGCAGAAGCGGGAGACTCGGGGGACACTGGCAACCACTAAGGGAAAGATGGCCCTGAATGCCGTGGGAATGCATTTTTCGTCGGGCTGTTCAGAACTGGAGTGGCGATTCAGCGATATTGTGGTAAAGAGCTGTACGTTCGGCCGATGACGCTGCGCTGCTGAGAGAGCGACCGACGCGACCGACATGTTCAATCTGTGACACACCGCCTTGCAGGGGAGGCCGGGGGCGCAGTGCTTACCTTATCATATGACAAATACAAAACAACAGCCTTCCCGGGCCGGGACCCACAGCAATTTAAAGAAGCACTGTCAATGACCTCCACTTTTGGCCCAACAATGACAAAAAGTTTTGTTTGAGAAGTCACAAGGGAGGGGGCGGGGGGGTGAGGACAGCGTTTTTACAACGGTTGCTCTGATCGGACAGGTGGTCCAAGGGCAAGGCCACTAGAGTGCGGCGTTTCGGGAATACCTGGTTTTCAAACAACGAAACACTCCTATTGTTCGGGTTCTCCGCGCAATTGCATCCAGATACGCTGCCAACCTCCAAAGTACGCCCATTGTCTCTCCCATTGTCACACGTGCGCCTCCATCGACTCGGACAGGCGTTTCGCGGACCCTTGGCCACCTGCCGGATTCGTGCGACGCCAATAACCGAAAACCATACTGTGCTCCCCGAACGGTAACCAAGTGCGATGAACAAAGCATGGATGTTTCCATGCACACAAGCGCGCAAGCTCGACAAAAAAAAAAGCCGCTCAGCTTTGGCCCAGACGGCTTGGCGCCCAGGTATGCCCGTTGATTTTGCACTGCGTCGATTGCTGGGAAGGGCCGAGGGATTCCAAAAGGATTCCAGTTTGGTATTGTACAGCGTGTAACATGTGGTTCTGAAGCCATTCGAAATAGATGAAAGCGATAGTGATAATTTTATGGGAGGGCTCTGCCTGCTGGACGGTGCGGTGCACCCATATCCCCGAACCAGTGAAATCGGGTGCCGATCGGCCACTTGCTGACTTGGAGGCTATGCAAGAGCAAGCCACGTGCGACCCGCCAAGGGAGCATGTGGGGCTCCTTAGGGACCCTTGACCCCTTCCCCTTGAATATATTATATTGCGCGTACGGCTCCGAGGCTCTCTCGGCTGACTGGGCGATAATGATCGTAGCAAAAATCCTTATTCGGAAAGCTGTATCATCCCGGAAGGGATGCAAAAATCCAGAAAGGGGAATGAATCAAGATACAACAGATAAAGATAATAACCGACCATCCATCGTCGTAAGCAGGGGCACGCGAGTCACTTTGAAAGAGAAAAGTTAAAAAGAATAGGCTGGAAACAGAGTGTGAGTCACTGGTTCATGTCAGGGGAATTCAGGCCATGGAAGAGGTGGAATTGAAATGAATACGTACCCAGTCGCTCTCGACTATGGACGTCCGTCCACGTTGGGTCTGGATGCAACACAAGCTAAAGCGCTGAACGGCGAGCGAAGGACGCCCAAATCGCAGAGACAGAAAGGCGCACAACCATGTGCTGTGCAATGCCCCGTTACGGAGAATACGTCCGTGCCCCCCGAGAGATCGTCCTGTCCAGGTAAGGGCTCGACGACCCGATTGAGACGCCGTGCTCATCAGCACAGCCCTCCTGGGAAGCATGGCTCACATGGCGTTGGGCGGGTACCTTTCTGACCTCTTTAGACGCCGAACTGTACTGCGGTTGCCCGGGTTGAGCCCTGGAGAAGGGTCCAACGGCATGATGGCGGGCGCACTATCACGTGGGCGTGGCATTGTATCGAGATATGTGGTCGATAAAGCTCTCCCCACCCCTCATGATCTCTGAAACCTAGCGTCGACAGGGGAGCGATGTCGTTCGTGCGTGCTGCCGCGCCACACGTCGTCACAGCGTCACCACCGCTAGGGCTAATGGTGGTACCATTAGTTGGTGACGCGCGATCGAACTTTGCATAAGCCAATCCAAATCTTGGCATCCTACCTGTCAAAAAAGGAGGTGCCAGTTGGTCCGAAGAGGAAGGACGCCGGACGGTCTAGACCCCTCCAACTGGGGGAAGGGAAGACCAAGAAAGAAAAAAAAAAGAGTGATCAAATCGTAAACAGTCCAGTAAAATGAACACGATACGTAGGTCTTGCGCCGCTCCTAACTAAGGCTGTGAGAGGGCTCCGAGCAAAGTAGTAAGTGGGGCCTGGGAGCCTAGGAGAATGATAGGGCATAGCGCCGAACGAAAAAGAAAAGCTGGTTACGCAGAGGCGGATGCACCGGGGGCGGCCAAAGTGATCGCGCCTCTCTCGGATCGGATTTTGCTACCTGTGGCTGACGCTTACAGACTTGTACCTGCCTGCGCGACCATGCCATGGAGTGCCCATCAGGGTGGCGGTGGCGCAGCAGGGGGGATGATGAACTTGAACATGAGCGGCACTGGACGCAAGCTCTCTATTTCAGGCCCTGTTCGTGCAAACAAACGTAACGAACGAGGAGGCTAAGATGGGGACATCCGGCCCGGGTGGGAGTGTCCGGTAATGACGATTTCCTCGCCAAGAGCCAAGAGAGCATGAGAACATTCTTGCCCGCGGTGTTTGGGTGTGAACCCAAAAGGTTTTCTTGTTTTCCAGGTAAAACCATTAGAACTACAACCCCGGCAGGTATCTGAATGTATGCTTATGTGTTTATGATTTGCTTGTAATGTGACCAACAATATCCCAACCCAACGGGAAAAAGCGAAAATAAGGACGCACGAAGCGAACACGAACTAAAAACAGGTCGTAAACTATTCATAGACCCTCGAAGGCAGAGAGGTGGGGATGATGGCCAAGGACGGAGCGGGTGCATAAATAAACGAATAGTGTTACGAATAGAAATGATAAAGGCTATGCGTCCTTGAAGGGAGAAGAGGGCGCAGAAGAGGAAGGGAGATAGGGTACAGATGGGGAGTGTATACGTGGCATGTGGAGAGTGATGCGTTTGGGATTATGATGAGGGACGGGCGGGGTGGAATGATGCGAGTAGGAGTACAATACTTGGCCGGGCGAGGTTGCGCCTGGTGTCGTCAGCAAATATCAATAATACACTTCTTTTTCTTTTTGTCTTCAACTCGAGGATGGCGGCGGCAAAGGCGATATGGCGGTATTCAGCGAATGACCACGTCCCACACGCTGTCCTTGGACTGAGCGCGGACGAGTCCGCGAGCGTGGAAGCGTCTGCCCAAGAAGTCGACACGTCGCAAGCCCTTGTCCCGCTGTTCTGGATGAGCGCTGACGCGACGCTCGAACTCCTGAGAGATTTCCGTCTTCCTGGACCTGCTCATGGCTTCATACTCGTTCGCCTTGACCGCGGTGCGTAGGTGGCGGTAGATGGCGAGCAAGACGTCCAGAACGGTGACAGCGGCACCCTTAGGCGAGAGGGTTGGGTCTGGGTACACCGTAAACATCCAGGGAAGATCACCGAATACGAAGCCCAAGAGAGGGCAGCGGCGGCTGAGAAGCATGTGTGGCGAGGACAGCTGGTGACAAGTTCAGGGTGGACGGGGAGGGAGGGTGACGCATATCAAAGAGGACGTTTGGGGCAGCAAGCGCGGGATTTAGGTACACGCCGGGGGTAAGAGGTGGTGGTGGGATGAAGGGAAGGGGCTGTGCTTGCGGGATCGGCGAGGGGGTGTAGACTCGGGGCTGGGACGGGGAATGATACGGGGAGTGCATTGAGACTTGAGGGGAGTGCGCTGGCGATGAGAATGCCACGCCGGGGAGAGGAGGCGGTGTCGAGGGCCCAGGTGAGGGGGCGAGCGACGAGGTTGACGATGCAGGAGATGGGATAGAGCGGACCTCCGCAACGGGATTGGGGTTGAAGCGCGCGCGACGGTCCATGTTGGCCATAGTTATGCGCTATGTGGGACTGGTTGTGGTGGTGGAGAGGTTGTGAGAAGGGGCAGTAGGGATGGGAGTGTGTGTTGGAGATTGGGGCGGCGAAGAAAGGACGAAGAGGAGAGAAGGGAAAGTTAAATAGGACGAGGAGTTCGGTTGCTAGTGCTGGAGAAGGAAAAATAGCAAATAGAACCGAAAAGAGAGACGAATATATGGTTGTTGCTGCTACCACTGCCTTGGTACCGGGAAATGCCCGAAATCATTCATTGCTCCATATTCATCGCCTTGGCGGTCAACCCAAGATCTTGGTCGCTTCGATCTCACTTTCCCTCCACGCGCCTACTCATCCGGACTTGCAATCCTGCTTTCCCCCGGACAAGCATCGCCCTATCCTCAATCCGGGTCAACGTACGTATCATTGGTCGCCAGCCCTGCCAGTCCCATTACCACCAAATAACCCACTCCGACCAGCCCAGGAGGCCCGTCTGTCCTGCCGCGATTGCACAGCCCCTGCTTGTACCTTCCAAGGAAGCGCTCCAAATGACCAGGTATGACTCGTTCTTGCCCAAGCGAGCGAAGAATTGGCAGGGGCGGGAAGCAGTCCACTTATGGTGGCCGCCGCATCCCTCCCTTTCCACCCCAACCCTTCTCTCGCACCCCGGTACGACGTCTCACGTAACGCTTTCCCTAGTCATCCCCTCCGAAAGGGAAAGATGACCCTGAAGAACACATACTAGGATCCTAGTAAAGGAAGCGTTTTTGCGCTCTCGCCCCAAAGCCCCACTTCGGCTTGCGCGGCACGAGTTCGGCAGCCAACCCGACAATTTATGAATGGCGCGCCTCATCATCACCTCAGCTCAATATAGCGCTTAATAATGGCTGTAAACTTGACAGCTCTACGTTCGCAGCTCACGTTTATGGCCTACTGACATCCTTTGCGTCGTCCTACTCCGCAGTTATAGCCCGCACAGCCAATCCATCTATCGCGTCTGTTGTCCACCTGAAATTTTCAGTAGGGCGCCTCTCACGATTCGAGGGTCTAGGCTCTCCAACCTACCGGGTCTCCTCGGTATCACGTGGACCGCTTTTCCCTGCTACACCTCGTCCCTTGCTTCCCCAATCTGAAACGTCATCGCATTGCTATGCGACCATCGCCCGGGGCGTCCACGTATCGTTGCGGGCAACTGATGTTTAATGCTCTAGTTGATCGGCTACAATGTGACAATGGACCGGAGGGATATTTGATTCCTCACCAGTTGACGACGACGAATCCGCAGGTCCGCAGCCTTGGGTTAACAGACATCATTCATGAGCTTGTTAGCATCATGCCGTAATATATTGCCTTGGAAGGGCTACGGCTACGGGTTATGCTACCCCAAGGGTAATGTTACGCTTCTTGATTCCCTCTTCAATCTTGCGCTCGCGGCATCTGGAGGCCGGCTCTTTCGCACAACGTTTTGCAGAATTTGCTTGCGTTCAGACCCGCCGGTGATGTATTTCTATCCTCAATCGTCGAGTACTTGATTTGCTGATGTGTCGCCGTCTTGTCTCCGACTCCGATGACTGTTCGATGGACGGCAATCAGAGCCGCCGTTCCGGTCCCCTCTGTCCGCGGCTACGCGGGGAGGGGTCCTTTTGATGATTAGGTTCCACCAATTCACACTCACTAACGTGTCGCTGACCAATTCTCCTCTTGATGAATCCGCATGCTTGGATCAGCATCTGCTCGAAGACGAGAACACGGCCAACGCGAGACTGATGCTCAGTTTCACCCCGCTTGAGCCGTCAGCTCTTCCTTCTCGGAATAATCGGACATCCGAGTCGTCGGGTTCTGTGAGCTGGCGATGGTCGGCGCCTTCGAAATGAGACTCCCAAGACACGGATCCCGGTAGATGAGTTACAGGGGTTTGCTTGTCCTCCCCTAGTCGACATTTTTGACAGCTGCCGGAACTGTAACTGCTGTCGCGTGCTGCGACCCACATATCCACAACAATTTTAGGCGTCAGCTCACGAGAGGGGAAATGGGGGGAGTCTGCCTATCTCCTGCGAGACATTTGCCACTCGGAACAGCCAATGAAAGGCAAGCCACTCTCTCTATCAATCCACACCTTGATGGCCGAGCATGGTCAGATGAACAATCCTCCGGTAAGCACTTGGAACTACCTGACAGGGAGTAAAACCAAACCACTGCCTCGGTCTTCAACCAATGTATCCTTTCTCAGGAGTGCGTTTTTCGAACGCAACGCAAGGCACGAGGGACGCGCGGACAGTGACTAACGGGAGTATGAGACGACCCACCACAGCCTCCGCCCTCGTTCGGGATCATGGAGAGCAGTTGATCGTATATCATCGCCGCTATAATTAGCGTGATCACTTGCGAGTGAGCTAGCCACTCGACCTCCATAGTATTACCCATACTTTAGATTTTGGGTGGAATGACAACCTTGACTGTATGACGTGCATGATCCGAGCGCGCGCGTGGCAAATATGCAGTGCCGAGCCCAATGAACCGTTTTTGGAAAGACTGTTTCCTTCCTCGATCCGATTTGCGCTCACTCACTTCTAGCTCGCAAATTAGGAAAGAGAAATCATTGGTTCGGTGCTCGGCCTCGTGTTGTTATTGTGCCACCGAGGTCCCTAGGGGAACCCGATGATGCCATCCACATCATGCTGATACGATATAGGGTTAGCCGGTTGAGCAGATGGACGACGCGCCGTTGGAACCCTGGCGGGTATGTGCATTTCTCTTTTGTGCACTTATTGGAAGCCGTGTTGGTCTCATTTTGAAAACAGACGCCCAGCTCCTCTCAGTCAGCGCGTTTCAGAGTCGCGTGTGAACGGTATTGTCCATCCTCATCGTCGTCATCGCCGGCAAACCCCCCTCGGGTCGAGTTGCCCTTTGGCACCCATACGGAGAATCCGGGCGGTCGCTTATCGCGAATCTCCCCTCCCCAGCTTCGCCTTCTCGGGCGCGTCTGCGGCGACAGCCCAACCCCCACTGACAGGCAGGCCTCGTTGCCATTGTTCCCTCTCGCGGCTTAAAGGGAGGCGTCTCTATAGCCTTTATGGGCCCCCCGCTTTATGATCGACGTGATGGTCGTCGTCCCGTATCGGATGACGACAAGTTGTGCGCATCGCGAAAGTGAAATGGTGCGGCGGCACCGGCTCCACTACTGGTGTAGTTATTAGTATGCCCTGGCTCCACCGACGAGGATTCCATCGCACGCCGTCTACTATGGGCTCGGCGGATCCACTGCTGACGATGGAGGGTGCCTTGATTGATCAGTTTTGGTAGCACCGCCTCCGCAAACGGAAACGGAATTGGCGTGCGGGGCCTTGGCGGAGTCTGTGCGCGGGTGGCACCCCTCGGGCTCAGGCCTCGGACTGAACAACAGAACAATAGGTTCTGTCCCTGTCTTATCATGTCCTGTCTTGTCACACGCTCAAAACCTTCATGGAGCATGGGAACACGGTTGTGGTGCCGTCATCGCGATCGGTGCCAATGTCCAGGTACAGCATGGCAGGTGCCCCTGCTCCTGCGCTACCGCGTGCAACGATCGCCCATGCCGGTGGCATCATCATTATGTCCGTCGCTAGCGTAGCATGTGCGTCTTGTCTGCCATGGACTGCCATGGACCCGGAGTCCCCATTAAACTCGTCGGGCCCGGCTTGATTGACCGTCTGCATTGTTTTGTTTTCCGTACCCATGTCTACTACACACACCCCTTGATGCTCCAGCTCCAGGAACTCCACGCCACTGCGCTCACTCCTGCGCCCATCACAGCTCCCATTTGCACAAGGTTTGAGGGGCTCTCTCTATCGTCTACAATCTTATCACTCTCCGACCCATGGAACTCGTGATCGCTTTTTGATGTGGTCGGATTCTCTTTACCATTAGGATTCGCTCTTGGCCATTTTCAACCACACAAGTCTCGCACACTAGGGTTCACACTCATCCGCCCTCGTTGACTACTGATCACTCGTCACTGTCGTCACAGCGTCACCGAGCGTGCCTGCTATGAAAAGTGCTTTCACGGATTTGATGATTGGCGCCCGCTGGGCCTTTCACATGCGTCGAAGATAAACGCCCCGCGCGTCAGCGTTTTCGCGCAAGCCTCTCTCGCAGAGGAATACGGGTGGACCTTCCCAGTCGCATGAGAGATGATAAGAGAGGGCGGGCGTCTCGTCTTGTAAAGAAAGGGGAACCCCCGGGCTCCGGCCTCTTTCTCCCGAGCCACCTTCGATTTGTCTCGTTTTGCCGTCAGCGCACGAGGAGCTCCAGCTCTCCCCCGCGCGCGATTGAAAAAGTTCGTCATTCCTCGCCAAGGCCGAGCTGTGAACTGATTCCCGCGGAACCGCGTGTCAGCTTATCACGCCGTTTGCGGAAGGTTGCGCCCGACATGGCATCATCGTATCTTTCTCTTCACCGCGCGCCATGCTGTACCTGTCCATCCCGTCACGGTCGACAACGCCACTCATTGCCACATTTCCCCGTTAAGCTGAGAGACGTAATGGGTTCCCCATTATCACATCATATCTCGGCCGGCGGTTGCATCCTATTCGAAGTCGCCTCGTGCCAGACCCACTTCCTACCGGTGTGCGAGGGGAGGCGTTACGTGCCCCACCTGTGATGTCGATAGCCGCCGTGGCCACAGGTCCTGACCCGAAGAGACCAGTATGGAAGTAGACGCTTCTTCCGCGGAAAAGCGCTCGCTCTTCACGAGCGAAGATACGGTGAGGTGAACAATCTCCGTCGCGTCCACAGGGGCTGGGACTCCTAGGAGATGTCCCCCGGAAATGTGCCAGATAGAGACATGACCAGGGGTCGTTGAAAGTCATGAGTATGGTACTAGTACCCTCACCTTAGGCGTAAACTCGCCGTGTGTTCTTCGAAGGCGTGACTGGAGTGGTGCCAACGCCATGACCGCAGAGGAGATGGAAGCTCAGTGGCTCTGCCACACGTCTCCTTGGCTCCATTCTCCCACTCCCACCCAGTGCTACTCGACGCAAGGAGTTCCCCGGAACACTCCGCCCTGCCGTCAGACGGCAGTCCAAACCGCTCTCGTCAGAGGTGCCATCGTCACAAGAGCAGTTCCCAGGGACGTCAACCGTTTGATGGTGGAGATGAAAGCCCATGCCCGGTTTCGCATAACACCATCATCATCATCCTCGCCAAGGTGGATGTGGTCACGCTTGGAACCAACCACATGACTGTGGGAATTGCAACCCCCACCTGCGCCCCGAGGTCAACACGAGGTAACGGGACATGGGTGATGTCAGTGCAACGCCTCGCTTCACCCTTGAACAACGTTGTCTGCGTAGTTCCTACCTCCCAACGTCGTCTTTCAGCTCGTTCATCCCGATTTCCGTAAGATGCTCTCGATGGGCTATGCCCTTTGGGGCTTCTGTGTTACTCCACCTACGCGAATATCTCCCGTGCCTTACTCTAGTGCTGCCTTCTCTAGGCATCTGTCAAATGCGTCGGGTGATAGAAAGTCCATCGGCCCCTTTACCCTGCGTCCATGAGAGGAGACAACTGTAGTGGTGCAACTGTGGACCAGCCAAGGGATAGCCAAGCGTCGATGTGTGGCGAAACTCATGATCTGTGATTTATCCTTGTACGCGATATGTTCTGGCATTTTAGGCCTAGTGCGTATGACGTGGGCTGACCTACCACACAGCTCAACTTATCGCGAGACAATTGTTGCTGTCAAGAAGGCTCTACGCTGCGTTCTGCCAAAATGGACTCGGAGGAGGCGGATGATGTTAGAGATAAGCCGCAGTGGCACAGCCAGTTCCTCTTCTCATTACTGCGGTCAGTTTCCCGATGGCCCTATGACCGGATTGCCTTGTTTGTTGACGGGCGACGTGAACCGAATTTTCTGGCGAATGATGCCAGATTCGTCGAGGGGAAGCCAGACTTGGCCAGCATCGCCGGACAACTAACCGAGAATGGTCGCATGCCCATTCCGCCCATGATGGAGAAGGGTACGTAGTCGGCATTTGCGCACCACCTTCACTCTGCCCGCACCACCCTCACTCTGCCCGCAGTTCCTGTCACTCGGCTTGTGGGGGACGATTGTGATTGTGATCGGGCCTCGCTTCCGCTGCGCTGCGGACGGCCAAGGAAAAGGAAAAGGATTGCGACGGCGGGATTCTCGTTACCCAACGCCCGATTCCCATTTCGTACGAGCGGTGTCTGAAATGACCGCCCTTTGCCTAAACGAGCACGCCGAATGCGGCGGGTTTCCCATCGCCTTGAGGGTCATCCCCGCTACCTGAGGGTGAGCCCTTCCTCTATTCGAGTCCATGGTGCGGGCGGGAACATAACATGATATCCTCTCAAGGGCGCCCGTCAATTGTGAGGAAAGCGAAGGAGGACAAAGCAGTTGCCATGTCGGTGCGCTTATTTGGGTTTTGACGGCCCGTCAATTCGGTTCGCACGCCACCGTTTGGTGTTGTTCTTCTCAGCCTGCGAGACGTCGTCCCCCTTCTCCCCCTCAGAGCCATCCCACTCTGTCCGCCCTCGACCGTTCAACCTTGCCTTCCATCTTCCTATTGTCCCGTCCCCTTTCCAGGTCGCTCCGAGGAAGTACTTAGTCGCCTCACGCTCAGGGTATGCTCGGACCAGCTGGGTGACCCCGTCACAGAGTTATCAAGGTACCCGCCTTGTATCATAAGGATCCTCGTCGTCCTCACCTCCTTCAGACTCGGTCTTGGGTGTCTTACCTAGCTCGTCTTTCAACGCGTTACGCCAATTTGCCTTGTCATAGATCGTCTCACCTCACCTCCGATCCCCGGAAGAATCACGCGCAATGTCCCACGAAGATGTACATCATCGTCATCACCAACTGCATCACCCCAACCATCGACACGCCGTTCCTCTTCGACCCATTCTACTACGTCGCGCAACAACATCCTCACCGCTAAGAAGACAGTCTCCGGGTCGCCCTCAAAGTGCGTGCCTGTCGCTTTGGTCATAGTTAATCCAGCTGTTTACGTCGTCCCGATCCATCCTCGCAGCCCGTGTTCGGTTGTCCATGCGGCGGAATTCCGATGCCTCAAAACGCAGCGAAGATCGATACGCCGGTGTTCTCGCCGCAGTATCTCAAGCAAGGGAGCAGATACGCCAATATGAACGTCAGACTGAGAGTGACAGCGACGCTCACTCTCACACGCGCCGGCCTCGCTCCGGCAGTTTCGGGATGAGCTCAACAAACAATGGGGGAGATCCTATCAATCTTGATCTAAGCCATGAGTCAAACTATTTGTCCCGGCCACGTCACGTTCCAGGGACCCCTTATCCTCAACAACAACAAGGACGAAATTTGCACCCATCTCCACCTCCCACCCAACCTGAACCACAACGACCACCTTCGCCAAGCAACCCACAACCCGTTCTTGCCCCCCAAATCCCATCGACTGATCCAAATACTACCGCGCCACCTCCGGCAACGATTCCCTATCAAATGATGGCCACATATCCGACGACCTTCGCTTCTGGCCAATTTTATCAGCAGCCGTTTAGGCCCTCACCATACGTCGTTCCCACACCACTTGTACCCATCCCTGGTCTTGTCGCAACCCCCCTTGCCACGTCACTGACATTGCCGTCTTCCTGGGCGCCCACCACGCCACACTCCTCGAATGCTTACGTTTCCACCCCGGCTACGTCTTTGCACACCCTCCAGCCTGGCGCCCCGATATCAGGGATGATTGGTTGGCAACCTCATCCTCAGCTACAATCCGGAATGTCTGCCGCCGCATTCCTACCCGTGGGGGCGCCAGTGACCCCTGCCATCCCACCGACACCACTGACACCCGGCCAAATGTTGGCATTGCCCGGTGGCCTCATGCTTCCAGGCACGCAGCCGTTCTGGACGTCTGTCGAGTCCTGGCCACCGGCCGTTCGCACCCTTCCACTCCACCTCGCGCCGTGGCTTGCGCCGAACCCTGTCAGTCCCGACCGACCGCACGTCAAGTGGGACGTCTCAGAGCCACCGTCCACGGCCAAGCGCATTTCAGGCAAGGACATCTTCGTGGATATGCGCGAGGCGTTCTCATCCGATGCGACCGCGGTGTTCCCCGAGACGGACGAGATCGTGGTCATGTGCAACACGGGTCTTGCGCAGGATATGTGGCCGCCTATCAGGATCAGAAAAAACAAGGTCACGTCCGGAGACGTGTTTTGGGCGATCTACCAGTTCTTCCAGAAACCGATCACGTGTGACGAGGTCAATCTCATTCGGGGACGATCGGAAGATGATTATCGCAGGCTGCTTGAAGCCTGTTACCAGCGGTGCGACCGTACGCCCGGCCTGGCAGACATCACGAGGAGGCAGGGTGTGAAGCGCATCGATTGCCTGGAAGATCGCACAGCTTGGTGGGGGCTGTGGCCCGTGTGGGCCCCGGATGGAACTTGGAGTTTGCAGCTTGGATTGATGGCATCTTCTCGTGCGTGATAGATAATGATCCGTTCTTGCTTTGAAAATTCCTCTTCTACCGGGTTTTCCTACTGTGGTAGTCTCTCTGAGATCGCAGATTGAAGATGGATATCTTGTTGTAATTGCTATACCCCTCTGCCCTGTCATCATGTTTCTTGGTTACTCCGGGCGTTCATTCGTTATTGGGTATGCACAGATGTCTTTCATGCTTCTTGAACGCCCTGACCGCATGTATAATGATACGGAACTATAGAAAAGAAACAATTGTAATACAGTTCGTGTATGTAAACAGTTTTGCAGCATGTGCATCCTCAATTATCCAGCCGCCCATTTCGAGGGAGCCTTTTTTGTTTAGTGATCGCCGTCCCGTGACAACGAATGTGTCGGCTGTCGGTGGGCGTAGCGCATGCTGCAGTATCATGGCTACGTTGAATCCATTACACCTGGGCTTGGGCTTGGTAGAACTTCGGAGCCGTGGATCAACCGAATGGCAACTGCATGGGCTGGGGTCGAGGGGTTTCCATCTCCCCTTCTCCCTGACCACCACCTGTACCGTCCACGCTCTCCCCTCTCCCACCCGTCCGGTCTCACGTCGGTGGACGTCAACAGTCGCGCCAGCCGCCCATCGAGCCTGCTTCCGTCGTTGGCCTCTTTTTCAAGGCCGGCGGATTATAATTAACCGGGCGCCCATTTTACGCTATCCTGTATGCTGGCTGGAGGAGGCTGCAGATCGCCTTGCCTAAGCAAAGCGCACTGTCAGCGTCCTCTCGGCTCTTCGGTAGTCCGTATGGATTGCGGCACCCCAAAGCCGTCAGCGGTGGTACGTCTCGGAAAAAAAAAGGGGTGGGGTGGTTGTGTGTTTGGGGGGTGGGTTGATCTCTTCCGTTACCGTTAGTATCTAAAACAGACTCGTGGGTTCAAGGCGGCTTACGGTTACGTGAGGCGACCGTCCCACCATCTCTCCCCTCGTCTGGGAGCCCCGAATGCGACGATACGTACCCCACTTGTTGAATGCATGCCTTACCCCTCTGTAGAGCAGTGGGTGTAAGCCATGGTTGGGAGTGCGCGCTTTCGAGATCGCACACGACCTCGGCAAGGCTTCACGTCAAAAAATGGAAAGAAGGGCCAGATTGCTCGATCTAGAGCAGCATCGTCAACAGTAAGCGCGATTACCTATAGCACCACGCATCCCGTCCGGGTACCTTCTCCTTCGCGCTGTTACGCGCCTGATCACCCTACCATAAGTACGCGTTTACGATTTGTGGGCTCCCGACTCGTTGACCCAATCCGTCCTCCTCGCTGTTAGGACCCGATCACCCCGTTCGCGAGATCTAGATTTCATTTCATCTGTTCGGGTAGCTTCGGGCGGGCGCACAGCCAGCCAGTCGCAGCCGCGCTGGAAAGGAAAGGTTCGGAAATCACAAGTCAGCACCGTGTCCTCCTGTTCATCTCAGGGTTTTGTCTTTCATTTCGCGTCTTTGGTATGTACGAGTCGTGTGATGCAGCGTTCACGTCCAGTCCTTCTGCCTCCTTTCTCCATCCTCGCCGTAATGTACTCGTTCCTTGGCTGTGCGAAGCTTATCAACGGAGTACGGCAGTGACCTTCGACAGATATGTATCGGACACTTTTCAGTGGCATCATGTCTAGGCCGGTCCAGTCCTCGTCCACGGAGCTGTAGTCATTGATTCCTCTGCGCCTCGTGTTGTGGCCATCACACGTTCTTTGATCCCGTCGGGTAAATGGGCTTCCGCCTTCGTGCGACCCATCGCCGGGCTCTGTCCCTTCTCGTCTTGGGGGGTATACGACCGTCTTACTTCAGGTTGACATAGATCGCCCTCCTGCCTGTCCTGGGACCAGATCAGCACCGCATGGCCGATGACGCCCATCGGCACCTCTGTTTACCGTCGCGCGCAGCAGTTTCCGATAGCCCGCATACGAGATCGAACATCTCGCTGCTCTTCGCACTTCGTTTACTTCAGTAGTCAGCGTTGTGCCGTGCTGCGCTTCATCTATCCACTCTCAGTTCCGAGAGCGATTCCTCATACCTTGCATCGATTCCCATATGGTAGTCCCCATCTTCCAATCATGGGTCGCACATGCATTTCCTACCTGTCTTGGGCAGCGGTCCATGGCTGACGGTCCAGACGGCCTACGGCCTCGAATTTGGCTCAATCCGAATACTTCGCAACCTTTGACAGGGAAAATGCCCCTGGACCTGAAAAAAACACACTTACCTTTCGTGGTTTTGTCCCCCTCCTCATGTATGTCATTTTGCGAGTGCGCAAGACGACGTTCTCGTTTGAGTTCGCCTGAAGCACACGACATTCTTCCAACAACTCGCCTTCCATCAATCTGGCTGGAAAGTAACGGCGCTACGAACCCCCGCAGCGCTTCGAAGCAAAAGGGCGCATTCATACCTGCATGCTTCTTCTCTACGTCATTTGGCCGTTGTCATCGCCCCCCTGCAAGCGAGCAGATATCCCGCATTCCGCAACGAGCAGAGTTGGCATCAAGCACAAGGAAGGGTCCATTCACGGCTTTCCGCCGAGCGCCAGTCGAGTTGTGAGTTATGTGCCTGTTTGCGTCAAACGACAGCAATGAATTCCGCAAAAACGTAACTGAGGACAGCCCAGAAGTGTCGCGCACGCGACGGACGGCGGCGCAAGGGGGCGGGAGATGACGAATAAGGCAACAGCGCGATGTCAGATTTTGGTTGGCACTGGCACGAGCACGACGTGTAGCCACGCGCTGAACACGTTTGCACAGGCATGCGTCGCCGGCCGGAATCGTTCGAAACTTTCTTTTTTTTTCAAAGAACGAAACGGTGTCACCTTCATCAGCCCTTTTTTGATGATTCAGATGTTTCGTTCGTCACATCAACGCTTACCGCATCATGCAGCAGCGTGCCTCACCGCCTTCCCTTCTCGCGCCACCCGGGCCTTTCGCTCGGTTTTGCTTTCCTTGTAAAGGCGTCTCGATGGCTCTCACCCCCTCCCACATCCCAAGCGCGAGCTTCCCGGACCAATCACTAAGCGTTCTACGGATTCTGGACCCACCTGCCTCGTTGCCGCTCAATTTTAGAGTGCCATTTGCCATTTGGCCAACCAACGTCCTGTCCTCGCTCGGTTCTTTTCGCACAATGGCCTGTTGAGGCAGGCACGCGTCGGAAATCCCGGCTATTCTTTTCCTACGCGCGCCCTTCATTTCCTTTACGACATCGTCCCAGAGTCCAGAACCCGAGGAATCCCCATCTGCATCGAGGCGCTGCGGTAACGTATCGGTGGCTGCCTCTCGCAGCCAGCAACTCCTCCCGTATATATAAGAACTGAGGGATCCGTTCATTCGACGTCACTCCGGTTTTATCTCCCTCCCAAAAACTCCTCACACCCCCCCCCCCCCTGCGCTCAGCCTTTGCGCGCTGTATCATACCCCTCACGAACTCTCACGACCCTCAGCACTTTCACGTCCTTCAGTTCTTCAGCCACCTTCTTCTCTTTCGTCATGGCAGCATACCTCCGAAACCTCTTTGGCAGTGGCCAACCTACCCCGGTGCACGGAAAATCCAAGTCGCGAAGTCGGGCGACGTCATCTCCGGCTCCCTCCCCCTTCTACGTCTACGCCCCTCCGGGGACCACGCCATCTACGTCAACATCGGGCACGTCAACATCGGGCACGTCACTCGGTAAGGTTCAACCCGCGAACGGCTACAACACACCTAGTTTGGTTTCGTCACCTCTTCGTTATCCGACCTATGATTCGCGTCATTCCCACGAAGATAACCGCCCGTCCCACCCTTATCGGGCCGCAAGCCAAAAGCCACCTTCCGAAACAAATGGTTCGTATCACCTCATACCCTTGACCCATATCGGACCATCCGAAGCTCACGCACGATGCACCCGCGGAACAACAGGACGTTTCGCTCGCTTCCCGCAAAGCAGCGAACACGTAACCCCAGGAAGCTCGCGATCGAATTCTAGCTCTTCCTTGTATCCCGGCCCAGTGTATGCCACAAATTTCGTGCCATCCCCGCTCGTCCCCAGTCCGCCGCGTTCCAAGACGGCCGAGGACCTGACTACCGCCAAGCCGCCCGCGGTCAAGAGCGACAACAACGCGTGGCAAGCCGGCGTGAGCACAAGCGCAAGCGGATCGTCGACCTGTACGTCCATCTTCTTCATCCTCGCTCCTCGCTCGCCGAATCTGAACGCGCGCATCCTCACCTCGCAGACGGCCCGGAGCCACCACTCTCGCGATCCCAAGCCCGCGCTCCCCGCTTCCACATGCACCCGCTCCTCTCCTACACGCGGCGGCACCACGCCCCCATCTCCTACGACGTCGCGTTCACCCCGTCCGCGCGCACCGTCGTAGACCGGACGATGCACTCTCCCCTCCCGGCCGTCACGCTGGCGCAGCCGGCGACGGAGCCCCCGATCCCTGCGAGCTCGCGGCTCGTCCTGCGCTCGCCGAAGCTGCCGTGGGTCGTGGTCGTCGGGCCGATCGGCTCGCCGCCGAGCTTCTTCATCGGGAAGGGCGGCGAGAAGCGCAAGGCCAAGACCTCCGCGGCGCTGACGAACCTCGACGTGCTTTACGCCGTGCACACCACCCTCATGACCTGCGTCACGCCCGAGGAGTGGCACGGCCTCGGGGAGGGCTCCCGCGCGCAGCGCCGCGTCGCCGAGGCGTACAAGCAACGCTGCATCCGCATGGGCGGCGGGTGGGAAGGCGGGATCCGCCGGCTGGACTGGCTCGGGTCCAAAACGCACCTGGTGGGCGTCGAGATCGAAAAAAGCAACGAGGGCGACGAGAACGTCGGCACGCTGGTGTTCGGGAGGCCTTGATCGGACGAGCGAGCCGTCGACCTGGTGTGGACCTTCTCTCTCCCGACGACGTCACGTCCACATTCGTTCTCGAAATGAGGTTGCCGAGCATCCTCTCCAACATACTCTCTTTTGTTTGTTTGTTTTTTGTTTTTTTTGGTCTTTTCCGCATCTCTCTCTCTCTCTCTCTCTGGCATCACGTACTTCTGGCTCGCATGTTTCACACTACGTAGGATAGCGATAGGACGATCAGCCCTGTTTCTCTCTCCCTACTCTCCGGATCTCACTTCTCATCTGTACTATTCGACACA
The DNA here is from genome assembly GCA_025769875.1 of Russula earlei. NCBI lineage: Eukaryota > Fungi > Basidiomycota > Agaricomycetes > Russulales > Russulaceae > Russula > Russula earlei. Next base: position 31,143 of record JAGFNK010000037.1, on the reverse strand, counting down.
CAAACTCGCACGCTTCGCTCTCCAGGTTCCTCCCCCCCCCCACCCCCCAATTTCTTTTCCACGTTTTTGCACGCATCGGGCTCTGCTCGTTGTATACTTTAATTTGTGATCTTTATGTTACGCGCAATACGCGCATGATCGAAATAAATCTGGGCCTTGGTCCCCACACGCTGCCCGCCACACATCATACAAATGTCAAATAAGACACCGATGGATCTTATCGGACGCAGCCAACCTCGATCGTGAGCGCGGTGAGGCATCCGTTCCGTAATCGCTCGCACCACAAGAAAAAGGTTGTGTTCTAAAATCTTGCCACGAGTCGTAAAGAGGCTCGCAGACGAGCTCTGGCAAGGCCGCCCCGAGAGGCTCCGCGCACAGGTGACAACACTCCACGGTTCTTTTTTTTTTTTTTGGGGGGGGGGAAGAGCGATGTGTGAATCCTGACCCCTGCGCCACCCCCAAAATGCGGCTCAGCGTAAGCCCCCGGCGCCGGGAAGGTTGGGAGGTCGCCCGCGTGCATGTCGTTGTTGGTTCGCCCGTTCCCCCCGAACGTGGTTCTGGGAGGGGGGGGGGGTGGGGGGTGGGGGGAAGGTCGTCCCCTATTACCCGTTCGGGACTTGAGAGTCTTTGGCCGTGTGTTCTCTTCCAAAGAGGACCGCGGACGGGTTTGGCGTTATCAAAAAGGGGGGGTACGGCAGTGGTCATGCGCAGCTCCTCGACTGATGATGACAGAAGGGGGGGTTCTAGGTGGTCCAGAACCGCGCGAGGTGCTTGTTAAGAGAGCATACACGGGGGGTGGTGAGGGGGGGGGGGGGCACGTCATTCCAGCAAGGTTGCTGAGGAACACTATTCAGTCGACCTCGTGCAGAGCCAGAAGGGGGACTTGGATGCGGTCGGCATTGGTGCGGTGCAGCCACGCGCTTGCGAAGGAAAGGAAAGAGCTACTTTACTTGCCCATTCCGTGATTGCGTCCTTCGTCATCTCGTTCCTGGGGCCGGTGACGATAAGCTCGTTTTCGCAAAAGATAAGTTTGTGGGATGACGTGCGGCGCGCGGCACCCCTTCACGAGGACTGACGTCTTGTGACAGCGTTAAAAGCACCGAAGATAACCTGTCGGCAGCGCATCAGACATGTGTCGTCAGACCTAGAGCAGCGACCAGTGCAACAAGTGAGACGCGGCCGAGCTCCGGCGTTTAAATGATAAGGAATGTCGGATGACGACGACCGCACTTGTCCAGACGCTCCCGTTGATTGTTATTGTTCGACGCCACAAGACCGCGCGAGAACTATGCTCGTATGCGCGATGCACACACGGTCGCGGTATCTACGGGGGTCGAAAACCAATCATTTTCGTTTCCGTCCAACAACCAAACCAGATGGATGCCGTGATTTCAGGAATTAAACGGGCGACGAACGTTCTTCGCTCATTCCCACGACTTTCACATCACGTGACATTCTAAGGTTAAGGTTGTGCTGGTTGGTGTTGCCGAGCCGGCGATTCGGGTGGGAGCCTCAGCCTCACCTTTGTTTTTCCCCTCTCATTTTTTTTTGTCCGAGTTCAATCTACACAACTGGTCCAGAACGACAATGGAATGGTGCCGATGCACGCGTGTGCAGTCGGCGAGTGGGCCAGGAACGACACGAGTCTGTTCGGTGGTACCAACTAGGAAACCCCTCCCCAAGTCCCCTGCAAGTTCCCAGACGACATAACTTGGGGCTCAGTCCGTGCTCATCGGTCGTGTTGGAAGATCCGCTTGAACTTCACATCGACGACTGTGTTCCCAGTTTCTTCTCTCGAGCATATGGGTAGTGCTGGTGCCGGTGTAATGGAAGGCATACGTGTGGGAAAGTGCCTTGTGGGAGAACACATTTGATTATGATGCGGCCGAGGTCACAAGTCAAGGGTGATTATCCGAGGTAAGTGCGTTCGGATCGATTCTAGAGTATCAACCATCTCGAGCTGGCTATTGAGAGCATGAACAGGGAGGGGCCTATGCACGGCATCCGCACTCCACGGGCAAGGCGATGCCAGAGCGTTCACGAATCAAGACCTGGAATCTTCTACATGATATGTACTTGATGGGAATTTCAGCTCCAGCACAGAGGATTGTTGGTATCACACCACGAGGTCATAGCGGGCGCATCTGAGGCCCCCCTCAAAGGTCCATGAGACCACATTTTCTCCGGAACATTACTGCACCGAAGGGTTCTTCAATGCCATCTTGTTTCACCATCCCAAAATCATCGTTTCTGGTGACAACTCTCTTGTCACCATCAATCGTCACGCATGGGATGGTGGCGTTGTCGTCATCCTTCCAAGGTTACCCCGTTCTCTCCTCTTGATACAGTAAGCCGATCAGGCGTCTCTCTCGGGGGAGTTAAGGGGGGAGATGAAGATGATTAATCTTGTCGAAAGGCGGATCCCCGGCGACTTTGTTTCATTTCGGAAGAGTGATTGAACGTTGCTGGGAGCGCCGTATTGTCCTGACCGCTTGGTTTCCGTCTCTCGATCTCGGTATATTGAAGTAAAGTGGGCAGCCGACTTGATGTGGCGTTGTAGCTTCATGATCATGATGGCAACACCATCACCCCGACTGCTACTTGGCGCTCATGGGACTTTTCAAATGGATTGTCTCTGAGCGCTTTGAGGAATATTGTGGCTTGAACGGAGGGTTCTTTTGCGATTGCGGCAGACGTCAGCGACTCGGAGCGTGTTGCGTAGTTGGATAAGGCAACGAGACTATAGCCAGGTCGTACTCTCTTCGAATCCTTGTGGGTAAAAACACTCGGGCAGAGCGAACGAGTTGCCAGAGTGGCCTAGGCGTGACAACCGCGTCCTGGATTGCGCCCACTGTCGCCATCACCATCACCGTCGCTCTTCCTTCTTCGGCCTTCGCTCCACCTCACGGTCTGCCCGCAGAATGTGTAAGTCCCATTTCAAGTTTCAGACGTGCCCTTGCGGAACATCTTTCCTGTCCCGCCCGCGCCTGTATGACAGTAGTGTTTTACGATGTGGGATGGGCTTAGAAACCAAGATCTGACAGTCCCTTATTCTCACTCTTCCGTCCAACTACATTCGTGCACTTTCGACCGGGACCGTTGGACCTCAACAAAACGGTACTGCCTACGCTGCCACAAGTGTATGGGCGACCGGGGGTGAGGGGGCGGAGAAGGAGGAGAAGAGCTTTCAGGGAAAATTCACCGACCGGCGCTGGGCTCTCCCGATGACCACAGCCACAGCCGGCCAATTCGCTTCTCTGCGGTATTCGGGGGACATCAGGCAGCTTAGGCGATCGCGTCGCTTGTCTTCGAAAACACGTCCGGGGACCCCGAAACGCTCACTAGAGCGCACGACGCTTGTAAAATGCAAATGCGATCTCCCGTTAAACAGGTCAGGGCAGGGCAGGGGCAGGACTGTCAAGCGCGCTGTCGGGCATGCGCATTGATTCTATAAATAAATCGGCCCTCCCTCGTCGATGGCGACTTTTTTCGGCCTTTCTCCTCCCCCCCCCTTCGCGCTCTGCCCTGGACGGCGTCGACTGCGAATTAACGCATTTTTTTTCGATCATGGGCACTTGCCTCAGCGCCATTCTCCCGCGCAGGAGCCGCGTGCTCGGCACTTTCCGTCGGGCCAGCCCCAACGGAAGCGCTCATCTTCCGCTGGCAGACGATACGGTCGACAAGAAGGACGGTCCAGCGATGAGGCGACGGGCTTTACTCGTCGGCATCACCTACTCCAACGCCAAGACGTGGTCGGAGCTGGACGGCCCTCATGACGATGTGGACCGCTATCAGAAACTGCTCCTCTGTGCGGAATCATCATCGCCATCTTTCCGATGCGCTTTTCCCTTTTGACATCCTGATCACCCTTGCAGCCGTGTATGGCTATCGCCCAGAAGACATCGTGGTGCTCAAGGACCTCCAGGAATTTCCCGAACACTCCCGGCCCACTCGCGTCAACATGGTACGTTATGTCGAGTCGTCGCCGCTCTGCGTCCCGCATTGAGTATGGACACACAGCTTCGTGAGCTGAAGGCACTGGTCGCCGGTGCAGAACCTGGCGACAGGTTCACTTTCTTTTGTTTGTCTTCGACCTCTCCGGTCTTCCCAGCACCTGACTTACAACCGCAGACTCCGGACATTCCGACCAGCAGGACGCCACAAGTGATGTGGGTGAGGAAGATGACATGGACGAGAGTGCGTCGTCCTCTCTTCTCGAAGAATAACTTTCTGATGCGCATCGCATAGTGATAATTACAAGCGACGAATTGTCGATCATCGATAATGTTAGCTTGCGTTCCGGTCCCTCTTGACGGTTCGAATCCATTGACTAGTCTTCAGGAGCTTAAAGAAATTCTTGTTCTTCCCCTTCCGGTTGGGTGTTCCCTCCTAGTATGTGACTATTTATTGTGCTATAGCCTTCCTGTTCACAAATGCTATTTCCCTTCAGGCTATTCTTGACACGTGCCACTCGGGTACCATGCTCGATCTTCCCCACTACCATTGCAATAGCGTCTACGTACCATGGCAGTCCAAGGGCGAGCGTCGGACCATGACTATGCGGAATATAAACGGTTCGTCTCCCAAATTACGGCTTCGTTATAGTACACTAACATCCTTCACAGTGCGTCGTCAAGCGACGGACATCGCCAATTCGACGCGTGTGACATCGATCGAAACCGCGTTGGAAGGACAGCGATCTGCCGACCAGGCGTCGGGCCAACCTCTACAAGTTGATACCCAGACCGGCGAAAGTCAGCCTGCAGCGCAAATGTCTCCGGGAGGCCAATCACGCGGGACTCGTCGTCCACGCGAGCGCATGTTGTTCTCGAATCAGACTCGATACGCTTCACCGGAGGCTCGATTCGTTTGTGATGGCTGGTGCAAGCACAGTGAAGATCTGCATCCAAACATCGTGAGTATCTGGCGTCTCCGGAGGGCAACCGTTTGCTCATCTTCGGTTGGCAGCTCTCTCTATCTGCTTGTTCTGATTTGCAGCGCGCATGGGAGGGGCCCAATGGCTCACTGACCACGGTCTTATGCAACTACCTAAGTCGGTCTTTATTGCGGGGTAGTTCCGCGTCAAGATCTGACATGTCCCATCAGAGGATCACAATTACCCATCGTACGGTGCCTTGATGTCTCACATCAAGTACGTATGTCCGAATGACATGTGTCGCTCACTCAAGCGCTGATTGCGCGCCACCTTTTTCCTTCTGTTGTGTCTTAGCTTCCAGCTGCATGACAACGCTCTTGCGCTGCATGATTACACGCGCGATCAAAGGAAGAAGGCTTCTCATGGCGAGGGAGACGGATTTGATGGAGAGCTCGACAACTTCCAGGAGCCGGAGCTGAGCAGTCTTGTGAGATTAGTGCGTTTCCATCACTGTTGACTTTCGTTGCGCCAACTGACGTGCCTTGTTCTGAGAATATGGATGACACGCTACAGCTATGATATTTCTTGCCCCATGCGATTCCTCCTGATGAACTAGTAAGCGTGGCTTACTACAAGGACCTTATTCACCAATCTCTCTCTTGATCCTTCCGTTGTACCAATAACATATTTCCTGACACACGTACAGTTATAATGATCCTTCCTCGCTCGGAACTCGTGTTTTGTTTCATGTAACCCAAAATAGCATGCCCGGAACGCGACAAGACGCCAGCTGCAAACCTGTGGCCCTGGCACGGCATATGTCGATCACCATGATTCCGACACCCTTCAATTAGACCACGAGAAGGAAGAAAGGGTAGTGAATCGTGGCACCAACATTTCGTTATGGGCGTATCGATCATCGCCGAGTCAGAGTGGGTTCCGGCCAGATTACCTGCTGCGCTGCGAACACCTGCTGATGAATGATATTGTACGATGGCGTAGCGTAGATAACAGGGTCGGCTGACGGACCCCTCCTAAAAATAATAACCATCCGTTTGAGATGATCCCGTCGTATTTCCTGGCACACCGGGGACCGACCCACTGTATTTTCCGGTGAGCTCTGGGACTGAGGGATTGGGGACTGTACTGCCAGGGCCAAAAACAGGGTCGACTCGTGTGATGTTGTAGGGAACGCGGAGAAGGCCTGTCTTTAGAGTTCGCCGCACACAGCCACTTTCACGTCACACTTGCGCTGCGTCCACAAAATTTTTGTGATGTGCCACAAGCCGAGCTGCCAGCAAGCCCGGACAAGCCTTGGGCTGGTGTCAGCGATAATCAAGTAGAACGGGCGCGTACGGTAGTACCGTACCTGACAATTTTCAAGAGCCATCCATCAAACGCTGCTGCGAGGAGGCCTCCTCGCGTCCCGGCTGTCATACATCTCACCATATATTCTGTCCCTGCCTCTCGTTTGGATATGCGATCCATCCAACCAAACCACTCTTTCAACCCATCCTACCGCTCCTTCATCCCTCCATGGGCAATTACTGCTGTATCGCCGCTCGCGGTGGCACCACCGACCCCGATTCGACGACCCCAACGCGCCCGAAACCCGCGAGAGCGAGGCAGCGGCCGGCCACGCCTCCATCATCGCGGCGCATGATCGCGCTACCTGCTCCCTCGTCCCAAACCACGCTGCTGTCGTCCGCACCTTCGCTCGACGGCGGCCATCCGCTCAAATCCAAGGCCGGATTCGGACCGCGTCGAGAGGAGCCCTCCCCGCTCGCCCCCTGGGCAGATCAGGCGCCGGCCAAGAACGACGAAGACCGATCACGGCCCTTCACGTCCGCCGTGCAGAGCGTGCTTTCTGACGACTTCAGGTGTGTGCGGCCTGGCGCCGTCCCGTCGGCCATGCTGCATGACTCCTGCCGTCCTCTACAGATTCAGAATTCTCGTTGCCGGGAAGGTGCGTCCTCGGTAGTAGGCAAATCCCTGGCGAGATTGACGCGCGTTTCATCGCAGCCGGGCTCCGGCAAGTCCTCCCTCATCAACTCTATCTTTAAAGTGCCTACGTCGGTGGGTAACCCATCTTCTTCGCATCCCTGCGTTCGCCACCTTGACTCAGCCTCGTAACCCACAAGGCAGCATCGGCGAATGTGTCCGGGGACATCGATGCCCGGTTTTGTACACGCGGCAATCGCTATCTTGTGGTTCACGAGTATTCCGGACTTGAGTCCAGAGACTTGGAAACCATCCAAGATTTTGTCAGGACCAGGAGCGACCCGAACTACTCAATGCCGGAAAGTTTGCATGCCATTTGGTAGAGGCAGATTGTCACAAGTGGCCGTGAAACGGTGCAACTGATGAGTGCGAGCTTAGGATTTGTATCTCGGTGTTGGAGCTTGTCCATGGAAAGCTCGATGAGGGTGTGAAGGACATTCTGTGTCTCGGAGGTGGGCGCATCAAAGAATTCCCTTCTACTACTGAACTGGACCGATGGCCATTAGTACCTGTTGTCCTTGTCTTCACCAAGCTTGACGAATTGGCTCTATCCCGTGTCGCATTCGGTGACTCTGAGGACCTCGAAACGGCGAGGTCTACCGCCCACACGATGTGCGAGCGGTCCTTTCGCTCCCTTTTTCATGAGAATTCCGGAGTTGTGTCGGCCGCGATTGTTTCTAGTAAAAAGTTCTCTCATTTTTTCCGCGGCATCTGTCATCTCACTCCTCCGTTTGTTTGTTTTCAGCAGTCCCCGGCTTTGGCGATCTCATCAGCAAACTAGTCACGACGACTGACGATGTCATAATCGCACAATCACGCAAGTTGTCCAGGACACAAAGGGCACAGCCGCGAATGTCGCCTGTGCTTCTAGCATGGTCGATATCACAGAGAGCAAGCCATGACCTCATCATTCGAGCTGCAATCGAGCACGTAATCTCCTTCCTATTCTTGAACACCGTTTCTCACACTGATGCCACAGAGTTGGACGAAGCAGTAAGCAAAATCTGACTTCTCTCTTCATCTAACGAAGTCCGTCCCCCGTATAGAATGTTGGCGTGGCCTCTCATCTAGTGACGACTTCGCTGGGCACACCTTGGAAAGCTTTCTAGATGTAATCCATACTGATATTGTGGACGTCTGGAACTTTCCCGATAAGGACAAGGTTTGCCTTGCTTTTTGTCCCAATTGTCTTGTTTGCTTAAGGAGATCAGTACTTGTGGTGTGAAGTATTCAAAGCTGATATCTTTCGCCTTGTCAAAGATTGGAGTGGGAGTGGGAGTGGGAGTGGGCCTTTGCACCAGCCCCTTGGCAAGGTGGGTACGCTCCTGCTTCATAGCTAAGAACCAAACGCCACGAGTCCAACCTCTAACAGACCCAAACAAAGTGGTACACTAAGAGCCGAGAGTCGTCGTAGTCGCTGCACCGTGGCTGAATGATCCATCCCAGAACAGGTGGGTTCGCTCCCCTTGCGTTTATTATTTGGCTTCATCCCTTTCTTCAGCAATGAGCAAATTTGCTGCGTGATGGGTTATATCGTAGACCTCACCGTCATCCTCAGTAGCCTTTTTAGGTCTACTGGCGACGTGTCGACTGGTGGGGTTCAGTCCATGATAAACGACTTTGTCGATTCGGGTCGCAGGACGTTCATCCACACCGAGATCTCCAGCTTCGTCGGAGTGGCGTCGCCGTTCAAGTATCTCGACAAGGATTTGGTTATGGAAAAGATTATTGATCTGATCGCGCAATTCTGCGTTCCCGAACCTAGCATTGGCTATTTGTAAAGGATTCGCCTGGATGCGACCGGACGATCAACCGTACTTATTCCCTGACACGGGTTCAATACTTTCGAGAGTGTGTAACCGCCTCCGATGCCCTCATTCTTTACCGCGTCCTCCCTTGGTTTATATGTGTATATACTCCCTCCTACATTACCCACGGTGTACATGTACGATGACATCGTCTAATGCTGTATCCTTATATACCTCACACATGTTTCGCATGGCGGCCCTGGTGTGGGAAAGCACGTCACGGTGTATGCAACTTCGAGTTGGACAACTTGAAGCGGGCGGAGACGTGTACCCACACCACAAGGCAAGGCATTCCATTAATTAACCCAACCCAAAACGACGATCTTTCGACCATATGGCTCTGCACAATACAAGCAGGGAGAACCTACATCGGAAAATTGGGAGGCCATTATATGAGAGCTCAAGTGGGGGCGCGCAGGGGTTGAGATGGAGTCAACAATATGATATGAATACAGAAGAAGAGACAAGTAGTGTCGTTACCCGCGGAATGCGGCGTGCGTGCAGATGCATTCTAACATGGTGTTGTGTGTCACAGTGGCGCGAGGTGGTCCTCCGTTGCGCAAGAAGAACAGATAGTGGCGGTCGATGTCGTTGCACGCTGCGGCTCGTCGTGGCTCGGGAGGCGTGGGCAGCATGGGTGTCGACGGGGTCAGTGGATGGTGCGCGCATGAAGGTGCATGCGGCCGGGTCGTCGCACTGTGCCGTGTGGCCAGACATTGCTGCTGGTGCTGCAGCTGTGGTGGAGTGGTTCGAGGGAGGTGGTGAGGCAGCTGCTGCAGTTCCTTCTGCGGTGGGAGAGGGCAATGCATCGGCGGCAGTGGAGGAAAGGGTGGTGGGCTGCGAGCCCGACTTGCACGTTGCTCTTGCCGTTGTGTTTCGGCCACGGTGTCGCGGTCGTCTCCAAATGAGGTGGCGATGGCACGCATGGGCGACAGCGCGTAAGTGGGTGGGGAGGCAAGTTTGAAGGCAGCGTGGGGTGTGTCTCCTGAGATGGAAGTGCGTCCTGGCATGCTGGCGAACCCCTGGCAGCGGCGACTGAGCTTGCTTCTCCAAGGCGGCGGCATCAGTGAGCACAAGTTGATCGAATCAAAGTGGAGGACCAACATACCATCCTCTAATGAATCAGAGAATGAGGTGGGAAATTTTCCTCAGTTGAAAGCGAACGACATGGGCATCATTGCTCTCACCGCTTCCACTGGCATATACCTCTCCGTCCGGGCTGTACTCGACGCAGTGAACAGGTCCATGATGACCCTTGAGAACCTCCAATTCCTCGCCACCCATACATCATTGGTGCTCCCAATGACGAAGCGATCTTGGAGAATTGGATGGACTGACGCGGACGATGGGGTGTATGGCATCTTGACGCTGTGAGTCGGCGTGCGCGTCTCGGCGGGTTGTGCGGGAATGAGGTCGTCACGACGAGTTGCTGTGTTTGTGAGGAGAGTTTCATCAAGGTGATCGGGTTGTCGAAATATATCTTTTTAGTGACTTGGCGCGCGCGTGCATCCCACCACCTCATCACGCGGATCAACATATCACAACAGGAGGGAGGAACACTCACTTGACAAACACGTCGTCTCCCACTCCCATACTCACGCCGAAATTCTCATCAAGCCACACGACGCTCTTAACTGCGCCGTCATGCGATTGTCCACTGCCCTCGGATAAAACATCGGGCTCCGCATCCGTTTTCCCAATATCAAAGATTCGGACCTTCTTCTCTTGTCCGCCAGTCAGCAGGCGCCCGGCCGACGGATCAGGGGAGATCGCGACGCTGCGAACGATGTGATTGTGCGGGAATGAGTGAAGCATCTGCCCGCTGTACATATCCCAGATTTTACTGCAAAAGAAAAGGGCAAAGCTGGGGCGTGAGTCTGACCGCACACCTTCAGTTTGTACATAAATACAATGGAGAGATGTACGCCGTAAAGTCTGCGCTGCCAGAGGCCGCGCGAGAGCCATCACGACTGAGCTTGGTGCTCCAAACGGCGACTTTATGTCCGGCGAAGGCGCCGATCCAAACCCCGGTCCATTCGCGTAACATGGGGTTTCCATCCTTGCAGCTAGATATAAGCAGGTACGTGCCATCATCCAGAAGAGGAGAAAAAGAGAGGTGGATGACTGGGCACGTGTGACCGGGCGCCACGAGCGGCACAGCTCTTTGCAGGGCCGACATCGCCGCTCATGATCTTTAAAAGAAAATGGGCATGGGGAAGGTGGAAAGGTAAAGGAGGGAAGTATGTCGTGACTGAGAGAGAATGATGGTAGGCACGATTGATAATAGGACCGGTGATCGACGGGCATGAGTTCGTAGATGCAGGCATAGGTGGCAATTGACCAGGAGGGCCGGAGGCAACACGACAGGTGGTAGGGCAAGCGTCGGTCATGTAAGCGAAGGCAACCCTAAGGCTGGGAGGCGCAGAGGGTGCTGAGACAGTTGTGGCGAAGGGCAGGGCTGATGCGGCGGTGCCGAAAGGCAGCTCGGGCTGAGGTGGTGGTGGTGGCGGCTGGCGATAATGGCTGGGGCGGCAGTGCTGGTGCTGGTGCTGGTGACGGAACAAAGAGCTGATGCGGTAACAGAAGTGACTGCGATGACAGCTGGCTCAGCAGGCGCTAAGACGGCTGGGGTGGGGAAGCTGAGGTGACAGTGGTGGTGATGCTGGTGGCAATACGGCGGACAGGACTGAGGTGAGGCACACAGTACTGAAGTGAAGATGGTGGGCGAGGCTACGATGGAGGCTAGTGCCGATAACTCTTGGGTCAAAACACTATTGGATTGTCTCAACACAGTCCATGGCTAACATGCAAACGTACTATTGTCAGAAAATTGAGAAGGACTGGTCTGAATGGTCAATTGACGCAGACGCATGTAACAGGTCACGTGTGGTCTGGTCCAGTTATGGTCGAACCGGACCGGACCGGACCTCGGTATCTATCTGACCGATTGGGTCGGTGACAGTACCTATAATACTAACCCTGCCATGTAGTTCGGACGGGTACCCTTGTTCGGACACTTGAGATCTCTCCCTCGATCCAAGCTCAATCAGCATCAAAATTCTCATAGCACTTATTATACTGTATCTTAATGTAATCAATAGATCTTTTTGCTGAATGCCATTGTGGTTTGTTGAGATCAAAAAAATAGCAGTTGTCACGCCTGCCGACCAATGCCGCATCGGAGTTTCTATGGCTCCAAAATAGGTTGGACGTGATGCCCCATTGCTTTCATCCTTTGCCACTGACCGCATGCCCACGCTACCACCTTGCACCCAACGACAAGATCTTGACTGCCTTGCCAAGCCCTCGGCACTTCGTCCAGCCCAGCCTTTGCCACTGATCACCCACGCACGCCACAGCCCACTCAACACGATTGCGTACAGGTCCTTCACCACCACCTCGACTGCCTCGGCCAGCCTCAAATTCCCTTTCAAATTCCCTTTCATCACTTCCCTTCCCTTTGTTCTTCATTCCTGTACATAAAACACTTAGCTACTCTGTAGTAAAACAGTTCAGAACAAGAATCTTTTCCTTCTCCCCTCTCATCTGTCTGCCTTTGCCTGAATCTGAACGACCACACACGATACTGGCTCTCTCCCTTTCTTTCTCTCACCTCCAGTCCCTTGGTCGACGTCCACTTACTGGTCCAACAGCCCCGCTCTTTCTCACTCATGCATCCCCAGACACACCAAAGTGGAGTTGGTGCATGGTGCAGAAGCACTTTGGTCTCATTGAGCTCGAGTAAAGGTGCCGCACTCCCATGAGATAAGCGCAGATTCCCCACGGCGAGATCCGGGGGATATGCGATTGCAGCAATGACTGAGTCTGCAGCAAGTATGGATGGCGAGAGAGGGCAGGAGAAAAGCATGAGGGAGGCCATCTAATTGGATACAATTGGTACGACTGAGTAGGGGCATTGCACACATTTAGCACTTGCCAAGTGGAGTTACATCTTGGCTTGGCGGAGTTACAAACAAGCCCGTGACATGTGTGACTGTCCGAACAAGGGTGCCCGTCCGAACTACATGGCAGGGTTAGTATGCGAATATGAGAGACCCCATTCAGCTCCTCTCACACGAACATAATCCCTTCCCACTGAGACACCCATAAGCGTCTCAATACCGCAGCACGAACAATAGTCCGAGCCGCCAACTCCTGAGTTCACAAAGTCCAACCAACCTGACCTGAAATCCCTGCCTCTCTACACCACTGGCTCGTCAACGCTCACGTCACCCAGTCCTGCCTCCTTGCCACACGTACCAGCATACGATGACCTCGAACGCTCCATCATCCCCCTTTTCGTCGCCCGCAGTTCAAGCCTACTCGTTTTGTCAGTCGCAAGCTCACTTTCTCCTTGCGCGACGGAGGACCTCGGGACAGCTGCAGCTACGACGACACCACAACGCGCATACGGCTGAAAACTCCACTCTAGACAGTTTGACTGGGGACAGTCAAAATTTCATGCCCCCGGGCGGGAGATGTGTAGGCCGCGGAATTCGCTTACATGAGTACATCATCGCCCCCATCGTGCGTCCGGTCACCTCTGGAGGTTTGCCCTCGCCTCACGTCCCTCGACTACGTTCTCAAGAGCTCGCCACCACCGATCGCCACGTTCCAGCGCAGCCACCGGAGACGACGCCTCGACGCCTCGTGTCGTGCGGTCTGACCCCTTCCACTGACTTGGATTTCCTTTCAGGCCTTTCCTGTCCCTTTTCTCCTCTCCTGTATATAAAAACATCTATCGAATACAGGGAGTGGCCCTCTTGTTCCCTTCTTTGTATGTACCCGAGCGGATCCGACTGAACGAATGCACGCAAACGACGTCTCCTGCGTGCTCGCTGGGTTTCTCGCTCCTCTCCTTTCATCTCATCTCATCTATTCTATCATTGGGTCCATCAGTCTTACGAACTCACTTGCGTATTTCTGGACACATTTCACTAAACGAGGGGCGAGAATTAGGGGTGGGGGGCATGGACATCGTGATGGCCATGCAGTGAGCCGCTCGAGGGTGATGGGAAGAAGAGGAGTGAGAGGATGCAAAATGAAAATTAATACACACGCAACTCGTGTCACATAGGAAAAAGCGAGTGGAAACTTGAGAGAACCAGCACGTTGGGCACAGAGGTATCTTGGGACCGGGACCGTGGGGGAAGGAGCAGTAGGAAGGACAGGGAGAGACGAGAAGGAAGAACGGAGCCAACCTGGCCACTGAGATGACTAGAGCCTCGGAAGTGGTGCCCGTCATGTTGCGCTCACGGCCCTCAAAGCCTGCAAGGTCCAGAAATATCAATCTATCAAAGTACTGATAGATCATGATGTGATTAAGTGAATCCCTCTCTAGAAATATCAATCTATCAAAGTGCTGATAGAGCATGATGTGATGAAGCGAATCCCTCTTCGGAGATTCACTGTTGGCCACATACAGGAGCGGGCTCACCAGGGAGTATAAGAGCCAATGCCTGGATTCTCAATGCCCTCCAGCAGCGCTCCTCTTTGTTTCACGTTTGGTACTGGTTACCAACCAACAGCATTTTCTCCACCACTTTCCGACGTTCATTTTCAATCGACAATAATTACAATGCACACGGCCGCTATCGTCGCCTTTATCTGCCTCGCCATGGGCGTCGCCCCGTCCTTCTCGCTTCCTTCGAGCTCGGCTAGGTGCGCCCACTCCATCAAGTTCTATTACATCCCTTAGTTTACTTTTTTGTTGTAGAGCTAATCCGTCAGGTGGTCAAGATCACGTCAATACTCAGAATCCTGAACCTAAACAGTTCGACCACTATGTTAGGCATGATGATAATGGGAAGGTCATCGAACAGCAGTCGCTTCCTATCCATCCCTGGGTTGTTCCGGTGTGGACGAAGCCGCAGCCAGGGAAGTTGACTTATGCAGGGAGTGGTCCCGAAAGGAAACTTGAGGATTACCCATACCCACGTGAGAATTTCGCGGATCAGAATTTCAGTCACAACACAGACCTAATCCGCAAAAAGCAATAAAATACTGCTGTACTTGCCTTATGTGACTTATGTCTGCCATTGGTAATATTATGATCAATTCAGATTTTCATCAATTGGATCTTGGTGGAACCACCACCACCACCTCCTAACCCTAACCCCACATTGAACCCACCCCCAACCCCCAGGAAGGAGGAAAGGGGAGGCGAGATAGGATGAGAACCCGTGAAAAATGAAGATGAAAATGCACCTGGTCAACGTGCGAGAATGACTGCACATGGGAAAAGTTGTGGAGGCTGCTTGTGCCATTCCATGGTCACGGTTGTCGTCATGGCCATCGCATTGAGGTTGCTGCTGTGACAGTGACATCGTCATCGCCACCGCTGTGAAGCGTGTCAGGGACACTTGAGTGAGTAAGTGTGGGGCTGACCGGTCCCAAGAGAAGAGAGGGGAGAGGAGCAAGTGGGCGCGCGTGCAGTCATTCGAGTTCTTCACAGAGGCAGATAGATGGAAGCAAGGGAATCTTATTCTTCTGAGTCGACTATCCTACTACAGAGTAGCTAGGGTGTTTTATATACAAGAAAGGAGGTACTAGAGATGAAGGGCATGAAAGGGAGAGGAAATGGTGAAAGGAGTTTGAGATGGTGAAAGGGAGTTCGAGGCCGGGCGAGGGGGTCGAGGTGCTGGCGAACGGCCTGGAACGTGATTGCGTCTCGCGAGCGTGTCGCGTACGCGTGGTCGGTGGCGAGGGCTTGACGTTGGGCGCGAGGGAGGTGGCGTGCGCGTGCGGTTGATGGCAAGGGATAGGAAGGAGCTGAGGCAAGGGAGAGAAGGCGTCAGTCTCGTAATGTCGCGTCGCGTTTCCGCACGTGATTTCAAGGCCAGCGATATGGCTACCTTACACCTCCTGGGGGTTTGAAATGTTGACCGTCCTCGGTCAAACGTCTGAATGCGAGCATTTTGAGCCTTTCGCATCTGAGTTGTGGCGGCGGTCGCGGCGGTGGCTGTGGAAGGCACGAAGGCGGCGATTGGCGATGGCGACGACGGAAGAGGCGAGGAAGATGGGAAACGGAGGCGATGGAGACGAGGGCGGCGGTGACGAGATGGCGGCTGCGTGGGGGTGGCTTGCGCGGGGGTGGCGTTTGTCGTCTTGCGGCGGCGGCGGGGTCGTCTCCACTGCAGGTGGCGGCAGCAGACGTGGGCGAGAGCGCATGAACGGGCGGGGAGGCGATGTGGGAGGCGCCGTGCGGTGTGCTGTTGGCGTCGGGGGCTCCTCCTGTGACGACGGCGTGGTGGCTGCTGCTGCTCCTTCCGTGGGGTGTTGTGGCTAAATTCGTGGCCGGGGCCTTCTTGGTCTTCTGGGGTGGTGCTGGTGAGTGGGGGTTGCGACGATGCGGCGGTGCTGGTGTCGCGCGATTCTGAAACTAATGCAGCGGGCGCTGAGACGAAGGCTGGGAGTGAGACCGAGAAGGCGGTGGTGAACGGAGCTGGGGCGACGGCAGAGACGGACGGAGTGGGGGCGACAACGGAAGCGGACGGAGCGGAGGCGATGGAGGGCGCGGCGGTAGCCGACCGGACAGAGACGGCGGCGTGCGGAACTGAGATGGCTGGGGTAGGCGAGGCCGGCGAGGCGGCATGTGTGGCTAAGACTGTGGTTCTCCGAACAGAGGCGACGGGTGAGGCGGCGATGATGGGTGCAGGGGCGACAGTGTGCGACGCAGAGACGACGACGGTGGGGGCGATGGAGACGGGTGGTGAAGCTGAGAGTACTGTTGCAGGCAATACTGAGACTTTTGGAGTGGCGGCAGAGCGCGAGACAGGAGCGGCAGAGGCGACGGAGGCGGCTGGCAGAACTGAGACTGGGACCGATGGCGAGATGACCCAAGCGGGTGGTGCTGGAACGCTGACGGACGAGGCTGAGGCGATGGGGGCGGCAGGGCACGAGACAAAAGCGGTAGAGGAGACGGCTAGCAAGACTGTGGGCGCGGCGGCGGCGGCTGACTGAGCTGGGCCTGAGGCAGCGGGCGGCGCTAAGACGTCGGTGGGCGAGGCTGGGGCTATGGGTGCGGCAGAGCGTGAGATGGGAGCTGCACGGGCGATGGAGGCTGTGGATGACGAGGGCGCGGCGGCGGTGGCTAGTGAGACTGTGGTGGAGGCGGCGGCGTGTGGTGCTAAGACGTCGAAGGCTGAGTTTGAGGCTATGGGGACGGTAGGGCACGAGACAGTAGTGGTAGGGGCGACAGAGGCGGCTGGCAAAACTGGGGGCACGGTGGCGGCGGCTGAGACTGAGACGGCTGGGCTGAATGCATAGCACAGACGGACGAGACAAAGACAGGGGCGGCTGGCGAGACTGATGAAACTGAGACGACTGGGGCTGAAACGGCGATGGCGGACGAGACTATGGTGACGGCTACTGGGGCCGGGACGGCAGCGGATGAGGCGAAGACGGCGGTCGTGTGTGGAGCTGAGGCAATGACCGCGGCAGGCGACACTGAGGGCGCGGGAGCTGGCAGGGCAGAGACGGGGACGGTGGCGATAGGCAACGCTGCGGCTGAGGCTACGGCGGCGGGGGCAAGCGAGGTGGCGGCGATGGCGAAGGCGGGCGATGCTTGGACAGCGAGGGCAGGTGGGGCCGAAGCGATGACGGCTGGCCAGTCGAAGATGGCGGCGGTGAACGAAGTGACGGGAACAGCGGACGAGGTGGGAATGATGGTGTGCGCAGCTGAGGTACTGGCGGAGGGTGGAGGCGCTGACAAAACTGGGGCGATGGCGGGAGAGGCTGATATGGCGGTGGGCGAGACGGCGACGGACTGAGGGTAATGACCGCTCGGGAAGGTGCCCCTGCCCGCAGCGGCTTGTGCTTGTTGAGCATAGTGTGATCGACGCTGCAGAGGTCGGGAGGGAAGGTGAGGATTCGACAGGTCGTGCGCACATGTATGGCATGGCAGAAGACGTACCTGGTGATCCCAACTGGTCCCAAGCCTGCGCGATGATCAGCTCGAGCAAGGAGAGCTCCTCATTTGTCATGGACAGGGTGTGAAGGATGTGCTGCTTGAGCAGCGGTGCGCACAAAAATGAGAGCAGCAACGTCGACGCGAATGTCTGTCCGCCAATATGGCCCAGCGGAGCGGGAATGGCTGAGACACGATTAACAAGTACCCATTACAAATTGTTTGTCTCTATATGTAAGTCATGACACTTTTTTCTTGAATATCACGTGGCCGTGTATCATCACCTGACTTGTCAGGGGAGGGGTTGAGCTAGGCGGGCTCCACCATCGTTTGCAGATTGAGAATTCTCGTCGTTGGCAAAGTACGTGATAATCACTGTGTAGCAAGGGCTCCTTGTCGAATGAATCCCGTTCGTACAACTTTTGCAACTTGATCACCTACCGCAAACAAGGCTGCACCAAAAGATTCGCATAGTGAACTGATATCAACGCTGGGTTCCGTTCGGAAGATAACCGTCATCTTATTGTCCATGAGTTCTCTGGATTCGAACACTGCGATATACATGGCTTGCAGTCGGTCCGGGATTTCGTCTCATATCGCACTGATCCCAGCCGTTCAACTGCGGAAAAATTACATGCCGTCTGGTAGAGAAACGATGTTGAAATTGCACTAATGCGTGTTTAACTAATATGTTCATCACAGGGTATATGTCCCCATGTCCGACGCAATTATTGGGAACATCGGCGAGGGAGTAGAGGAGATTCTGGCTATGAGAGGAGGTATGTGCGTTCGTATCTATAATTATATCTTTTTATCTTAAATGATCTCCAGTGCCTGTAGTTATCGCATTTACTAACTTTGACCTGGTTGTCTCCCTTGAAGAATACTCCGAAAGTGCAAGGGCTAGGGCATATGCACAGTGCGAAGAGTTGAGCCGTTCCCTGTTTCGCAGGGAGCTCAAGGGTGTACCAGCGGTGATCGTTTCTGGTAGTTTGTTCGCTTTCTTTGTGTAATGATTGTTTGACGTCTTTCTTCGTTCTCAGTGGACGCGCAATATCGAGATCTCATTGGCAATCTAGTTGTGACGACGGACAGACTCATCACGGGTTCGCATGCTGCGACTACTTTGCGGTCGAATGCAAAAAGCGCGAAATCACGGATCGCTCCCATTCCTCTTGTGTGGTCCATAGCATTTAGAGCGTCTCAAGATATTTCCATCCAAACTTCCATTGAGTACGTTGACCGTCGCCCGACTCTCATCTTGTTTACTTATTTAGTACCCAGAGTCCGACGAAGCCGCGAGTATTTCTACTTCGCGTGCTCAAGCCGAATCTGATATCGTCATTCTCATTTAGGATTCTGGCATAGCCTTCGGTCCAATCAGGACTTTGCTGACCAAAAGCTGATAAAATGCGTAACCATCATCCACACGGAAATCATTCAAATATGGAACATGAATGACAAGGCTGGACTGAGCTCTCCCCAACCACTCCTGTTGTCTTTAGCTGCGGACGGAGATTAGTATCTGTCGAGTAACCGATTCAAGGCAAAGATGTCTCACGTCGTCTCAGACTTGGCTGAGTCGGCTGGCGGTGGGCCGTCATGGTAAGTGTGTTACAGAGGAGAGACGTCCAGTAAATCGAATTCACGGTAGTCCTCAACCTCGTGTATCTGGAGACAAATACGCAGAATGAGTCCATACGGTATATCAAGACAGGTGAGTGAAGACCAGGAGTGCGGTCAATCCGGCTAAGATTTTCTCTTGGATGTCAGCCAGGAGAACGTTCGATGCGTGATGGGCTACATCGTAGACCTCACTGTGATCCTTGATGGCATTTTCAGGATAGCTGCTGACAGGGTATCACTGTCGCCCAATGTTATTCAGTCGATCGCCGATATGCATATCAGATCTGGCCGCAATGATAGAATTCACGGGGATATTCGTAGCTTTGTCACAGAGACATTTGAGATCAGGTGTTCCAGAGATCTTGTGATGGAGAAGATTGTCGACTTGATCAGGCAATATTGTGTCCCTCCTTCGAGAAGTGGTTGAGTTTGATAGGGATATACTGTACCAATTAAATCAATTCGTCGGTCACAGGTCACAGGCCTACCTGATTTGACGAAATGTCACAAATGTCACAGGTCCCAGAGCTAAGTGACGAAACCATAATTTGGTCTCAAATGTCACAGGTCCCAAAGCCAAGTGACGAAACCATATTTTGGTCACAAAAATGCCTTCAAAAAGTCCTAAAAATGTTAAAAATTGCTTGAGAGATAGTACTAGATATATGTAAATCTTATGAAGTAACTCCATGTTTCCTTAATATTTATCGTCATTCCACGTCCAATCCATCAGCATCATCATGGCAAAGATGCCAAGCAGTCCTCTATCCCAATATGCTCTTACTATCCTGGATTGCTCAAGGTGGTGGGCATGGTATCGTAACGTTGGATCTGCTCAATTGCACTGAAGTCCGCTCAGTTGCTTCCCCAACACACCCGAGTGCACGAGATGATGTGGGCACAACTGCTGCAAAGGCACAGACCGCGAACACCCAGGCAGAGAGCTTTGGGGAGTTGGGTTTGATGGAGACGTTGTGTCCTTTTCAGTTATTTTACAGCAACGGTGTGGAACGGTTGGGTGCAGAGTCGGCTAGAGAGCGTGTGCGCTGGGTCAGCGCCATTTGGTATATCTCATGATCTTCTTTGTTACTTCCCCAAGCTCATGACATTTTAAGGGGGTTCTTGACCGCTCAGTCTCAGTGCCCGATTGATCCGAAACACAGTCTCCTACGGGCTCTATGCATACAATCCGGTCAATGGTGAGCACAAGCACCCACTCCGGCTCTGGGGGTGTCTGGCTCACATTCTACGACATTCCTTCCTCCTGCGGATACAATTACCAATCTTTCTGACTTTCTGTCTCTTTTGGGATCTAGCGCAGGATCCTTGTCTCGCCAACTGTCATTACACTCGCGCACTGTCGATGATGCTGCAATCTCCAATCAAACCATCACTAATCCTGGGGACCCATGGGTGGTTGCTCCTAGTTGCAGCAGCTCTCTACATCGTACTACATCTTTGACGGATCTCGGTGAGGAATTTGAATCAGCTCTACAACGGGCCAAAGATTCGCGTCCCGGACTGGGCTTTGGTCTGGGACTCGCAGGTGCTATTATCGCAGAAGGTTCTCGTGACCATGTCAAGTGGACCGACGCTCCGGTAAGGTAGATTATGGCTGGCCACGGAATCGATGCGACACGACGCGAGACTGACACTTCCTCCCCTCCTTCATCATATCCCTTTCATCCTTGCCTCGCCCTCGTGCCATACGACAAGCCCTCGCCACCGACCACGCGGACACGCTCGCGAGACGCGATCACGTTCCAGGCTGCTCGCCACCACCTCGACCACCTCGCCCGGCCTCAAACTCCCTTTCACCACCTCATACTTCCTTTCATCATCTCATTTCCTTTCATTACATGCCTCTCTCAGTACTCCTTTTCTTATATAAAAATCCCCTAGCTACTCTGTAGTAGGGACAGTGACTGAATAAGATCCCCTTTTCTTTGACATCTATCTCTGCTTGAACGAAGAACTCGAACGACTGCACGGGTGCCCACTTGCTCCTCTCCCCCCCTCTCCTCTCTCCTCCCTTGGGACCGGTCAGCCCCACTCTTACTCACTCAAGTGTCCCCAACACGCTTCAGCACATGAAATTTTGGATGTTGTACCACCTGTTCCCTGATTATTTAATTATAATCTAAGTACTGTAATTTAAGAAACAATGCTGATCCCATGAGGGTCCGACAACAGATGCGACGCGTTGAAATTAGGAGCTGGTTGTAGTAGCCAAAATTCCAAATTTTTTACCCCTTGACGAATTGTTTTTGCGGGTCACAACAAAATACCCAACCTGACGAAACCATTATTTCGTCAGGGAGGTCACAGGTCACACGGGGTGACGAATTGATTTAATTGGTACAGTACAGTATGGCAGGCCAGTGGCCACAGAACCACGTGCGGAAACGAGATGCCCACCCCTTGCCACCAACCGCACGCGCAAGTCACCTCCCTCGCGCCCAACATCAAGCCCTTGCCACCGACCACGCGTATGCCACACGCCCGCAAGACTCGATTCCAGGCCGTTCGCCACTGACCGCACACCCGACGTCAAGACCTCGACCATATTGCCCAGTCCTCGCCACTGACCACGCGCGCACGCCACGCCCCAGCATACTCGACGCGTTCGCGTCTCAAAGCCTTTCATGACCGCCTCGACTGCCTTGACCAGTCTCGATTCCCTTTCATGGCTCTCCCTCCCTTTCATGGTCCTCTGATTCCTTTCATATTCTCCTTTGTACTGTCCTATACATAAAAACCCTAGCTACTCTGTAGTAGCGCAGTGAATAAGGATCCTTCTTTGCGGCCCAATCACCCCTGCCTGAGAAAAGCAAGAAGCCTCAATAGTCGCGCGAACCACTTGCTCCCCCCATCCTCTTTCCGCTTGGACCGGTCAGCATGATTCGCGCGTCCCCGGACTCGCTACAGTACAGCGTCGCGACGCGTTGAAATTACGCAAAATTCCAAATTTTGTAACCCTGACGAAAATTTTTTGCAGGTCACAACAAAATACCCAACCTGACGAAACCATTATTTCGTCATGGAGGTCACAGGTCACACAGGGTGACGAATTGATTTAATTGGTACAGTATTGGCAGGCTGCGACTTGGTTATGCACTTGCCATTGACAACAATACATTATTATACATTATTTATTTTAAATATTTTTCATCTTTGTTGCCAGCAACAATGACATCCCTCCTGAGAGTCACCCCACCCAATCTCAATCCTTTTCGCTATCTGATCAACAAACCTCAGCGCAGTCCAGCTCACAATGGAACTGCGGCTTCCCGCACTGTTGCTGCTCTCCTAACTTCCCCACTACCGCCATCATCCTCCTCCACCATAGAGCCCAAGACACATTTCCGCGTCACCCTACGACGCTCTGCTATCTCTCTCGGAAGCCGCATTCAAGGAACGCTCTCCGCACTCGGTCTGAGAAGGCGGATGCAGACGGTGTACCACCCACATTCACCAGAAGTAGCGGGTATGATACTTGCCGTCAAGGAACTTGTCGAGGTGCAGAACGTCCCTTCCAGTGCAGTTAGGACGGCCGGGCAGCAGAGAGCGGAACGCCGGGCTCCGCGAGGGTTCACTGTTGTCGGCTCGAAAATCAGGGTCAGCTTGGGATCGTAGAACGTCAGGTGCGTCGCCCATGTGCGTGGACTTGTTCCCAAGTTGATGTCCAGAGTAGCCCGGTCATGCAGTTTACCCTTTCCGAATGTGCCATCTCTGCGTCGGAAGGGAATCACGCCGTAGATATCAGGACATACACACGGTATGGCGTGTCCGGGGATACGCCGGTGAGTGCGCGAGGCAAACCAAGAACTCATAAAATACAATGATTCTTTTTAATTCGCGTAGCTCATGCCACCATCGAATGCATCTGGCGCCCTTATGCTCTCTGTCCGCGGTGCCTGCATCTTCTGCTAATGATGAATATCAACGTGACATTTGTCAACCATGCACGAACCAGCATCCTTATTATACCGTCTACGGACCTTCTAAGACAGGTGAAGTTCTCCTGTACATTGATCGCACCCACTTGTGTTTTTCTCGAATCGGATCCAATTGTTGTGTTCAAAGACGCCGTCGCCGCTGAGCTGTGAACCCGTGAGGAAATCGGCTAGCGCGCAGTCTCTAACACTCCACGTGGCAAGAGAGGGCTGCTGATGCTGAGAAGGCGCACAGTCAGAACCAGACCTAGGGCCATGACGGCATCATCGCACCTTCTGCTGTCAAAAGCTCCGTAACAAGTGCACATATGCCTCGTCCATGGACTCCACCCATTGTTATGCCCTCAGAGTTTCCGGCTCTAGAGTCCAAAGCATCTTTCACTCCTGTTCTCCAACAGCTTTGGTGAGGGCGGGACTCATCAGCAGCCATCATGTGTTCATCCGCGTTTAATTTGGATGCTGTAACTTCGGACCCTGATGTCCTGTCAGCCTCGTTTGGGTTCGAAACTTGCTTTGTCTTGTGCCAGGGCGATTTATGCCCAGGGCCTCAGAATCGCGGGTGGGAAAAGGCCCGATTTACCATCAAGTTTCCGTTCTAGATCGCGCTAGTCATTTGCTGTCCCAGATATCGCGATCTCGACGAGTCTGCGGGAACGCACGCCAATAATGATCATGCGCGAAACACGTGCGATGATTGATTCCGGGAACGCCTGCGAATACGGCCAGCTCCATCGGCATTAAACTCCAAAGCGAACCTTTCAGCCTGATGATGTAAACGGAGCGTGGTAAGAAGGGCCTGCAGAGGCAGGATTGGCAGGGATCCCATTGGGTGCGCCGTCTGAATATCTATACATGAGGGTTGCTCACATTACAACCAACCAGAACTCGGATACATCGGATCATGCCGAGGATGTATATGCTCTGTCCCGGTTGGATGTAGTGGACATGTCATTTTGCGGCGTGCCTCGCATCCAGAATGTCGTACGCCGTCGGCATGCTGTTTCAGGACTGTCATGTAGCATTGGAGATCTTCACCCGGACGGTTAGGGGGAAAGCTAAGTAGACCTGGGGCTCACAATCCAATTCAAGTCTCAGAGAGGTCAGGCAGGTAGGTCAACTGACGTGCGGAGATAGATGACGAAACCATGGTCGAAGCACAGAAAAGCTCGAATGGGTTTTCTGATGTCGGTACCAGTACCAGTGACCTCCTCGTTCCTGGATGAATCTAAGTTACTGAATGACATGGTGGTCGATTGTATTGCCCCCCAAAACACCGTGGTGCAAGTATAAAACCGTCCGCATCAGACATGAGATAGAGCCTTCAAACGGATTCTCTTGGCCACCGATATGTACGCCCTGCCCGACATCCTCTTTTTATCCGCTGTCCTTGCCGTGCGGGTGTGTGCTTATTTCCCAACACAGTCTCGGCGCTGACCTTTACCACATTGCTGCTTTTAGGCCCAATTTGTCCCGCCTTCAGAAGGACCTCTGGTTGCATCGACCAACTATGTTGGAGCCAGCAACGGCAGCTTGTCGAAGACCCAAGTCGTGACTGGCAAGGCCTTCAATCGCTTCATCACTGTCTGCTTTATCTTCCCACCAATGTCCCGGGCCCCTTCTCACGTGATCGTATGGCTTCACCCACAGATTTGGTTCGAAAACACAGACCTTTCGACCGCAAACTCGACCGTAAGAATCCAATGCATCACCCCTTCCTGCATTTGCGCTCATTTTGTCTGCCCCACCGTGCAGACTACCTTCGATGACCTCGCCAACCAGGGCATTCGTCTTGATCAGTATTGTTCGTTGACCCACCCTTCCCAGCCCAACTACGTTGCGTCCGTCGGTGGTGATTTTTTCGGGATGTGGGATGATAGCCTCTGCCACATCCCCCCGAAGTGTGTTTCAATGGCATCGTGAATCACTCCGCATACTCAAACCGTGGCTAGCATCTCTACAGTTGTGGATCTCTTGGAGGAAAAGAATATCTCTTGGGCATCCTATCAGGAGAATATACCATTTGATGGATACGAAGGACTCAGGTGAGTCTGAACCTTTTTAATTATCCAGCGATCTGCTTATGCCAATCACCGTAGCTTTTCCTCGAAGAACTATGTCAACACCTCGGAGCCAGATTTTGTCTTCTACGTTCGCAGGCACAACCCCACGATCATCTATGATTCAGTTGCATCTGAGCCCTCACGTCTTTCCCGGCACCGTAATTTTAATGACTTTGCCGCTGATGTTAATGCTTCGGCACTTCCGCAGTGGGTTATAGTAACGCCCAATATGCTCAACGATGGCCGTAATACCTCAATCGATTATTCGGCCCAATGGCTCGAGTACTGGCTTGTACCCCTACTCAATGATACGAACTTTAACGACAACTCCACGCTCATCGTGCTTACATTCGATGAAAACGAGTCAGATAATGAAAACAACTGTGTTCTGACATTGCTACTCGGAGGCGCCGTTCCTCAAAGCTTACGGGGTACCACTGACTTGACCTACTACACTCATTACTCCCTGCTTTCCACAATCGAGGCAAACTGGGGCCTTGGGTCACTCGGTCGTGGTGATACAAATAAGTACGTGTCATGTTGTTCGTCTCCCTCCCATCCGCTCGACTGATACCCTGCGGTGTCCCATAGGACCCTCTCGAACGTCTTTTCCTTCGTGGCTGAAGCTACGGGTTACACAAACGTGAACGTGTCCAGCAACGATATCCTAACCAACGCTACCGGTACGATACCTGGCCCGCTCAACCCGGTCCTTTACGTGCCCTTCACTGCGCCGAACACAGCTGCCGTCGGTGCAGGCGGCGGACCCGTGTTCATCGGACCCGGGATGGACACCAGCTTCACCGTGGCAGTCGCACCGTCTCCCGTCAACCTCACCGCACAAAATAAGACGGTGCCTTGGCTCGGCCCGCGCAACGGCTCCAATGCGGTTACGAATTCGAACGGCACGAGTGGAAGCGGCACGGAGAAAAGCGGAAATGGGGCGATAAAGATGAGGGGGGACATCGTTCATGCTGCAGCATTCGGCGCGATCCTCTCCTCTGTCGCGGCGGTTCTGGCCTAATCAAAATGGCCGTGCTGGCGGCTTGGGGATGGTACGACTTGGTTGACTTAACGTCTATGATGACCATGCGAAAACATGCCCGGTCTGCCACTGCCAGATCCTGTTCGAAGCATGCGATGCTATGTAGGCATCCTCGGAGTGGCAGATTAGTGTCTCTCACGCTCTAATGACTCCGGATCGTTCTGAAAGTTCGATGTGCCTTGCATCGCAATCCCTGCCATTTCCATGCCACTTTCTGAATTCTGAGCCAAATCTTCGAGACTGCTGGATAGGAGATGCAGAATAGAATCTGTCGAGTAACCAGTTCAAGGCAAAGATGTCTCGCTTTGTCTCAGACTTGGCAGAGCAGGCTGGCGTGTTGAGACGGTGAGATGGGCCGGCGGCCCAAGTTGTTCAAATGGCCTGACAAGTAGAGATTAATGACTCTGTAACTATTATAAGAATGGGGTTGCCTGTTAGCTGCACTCTAAGCTGCAGAACATCATATTTACATGTGCATCTGGGTTGCTCATGCCTATGCTTAGCTTTCTCAAGCACATGTTGGACGTGCAGCCACCCGGTGGCGTGTGAACGGACGAAGCCGGATCGTACGCGTAAATTCGAATTACTTGTCATTCGTTTTTTTTTTTCATACACAAGACTGAGGTTAGTGCTACGCTCTTTCGCCATTCTCTCTTAGCGCTAAAACTGTACATAGCGATTTTCCTTTCAGGTTAGCATACTAACTAATACAGTCTTTCATACACAAGACTGAGCTATTTTTCTTATAGCTCCAACAGCACATTGGTCATAGTGATTTCCTCAGAACCATGATTCCTTAGTAAAATAAATGTGTCATTCTCTGAGTCAAAGGACCACCGACATGGCGGAATCCCTGGAGTTGGCGGTTGTCCTGATGCGGGCCATTCAACATTTCCGCCCCATCGTACCAATGCTCATACAAGATTGGTATCGCCTGGCTTGGCGCCGGGTGCGCCCACTTGTTCTCCTTCCTGTGGCTGTGCAGCTGGGCAATCAGTTTGGCCTTCTGATAGTTGTGCGTGTGCATCTGGTGCATTAGTGCGGAATTACCGACGGTACATGAAGGCCTGCACCACTCAATTCCCCGGATGTAGCGGATATAACACTCGCTGTCAAGGAACTTGTCGAGGTGCGCTCCGCGAAGGTTCACTCAAAGGTCAGGCCGGTCAGGCCCGGCATGGGATCGAAGAACGTCAGGTGCGTCGCCCATGTGGGTAGACGCGTTCTCAATTCGATGTCTACAGTCGCCCGGTTATGTCGTTTATTCATCTTTGATGGGCCAGTTCTGCGTCAGAAGGTAGTTACAGATACAATTGGCCAGTGTTGGATGTCGGTCTTGGATATAAACTTGGGGGGTGTCCGGGGGCGCACAGGCGAGTTCAAGGAAAACAAGATGACAGCTCATGCCCACCCCTACGTCCTGTTTCCTGCTGCTGCTGCTGATCATGATGATGAACATCAACATGATGAATCATGGACCCATCTGCGCCCTGAAAATGAGTAGTCTTGAGAAATCTCTACTACGCACTCTGAACTTGGAGCGCAATCGTAGATCCTGAGAAGGCGCACAACCAGAGCCAAAATCAAGGCCGTACTGACGGCACCATCGCACGTTCGGCTGTCAAGAGCTCTGCAACACGTGCGCATATGCCTCCCATGGACTCCAATTGTCATGCTCTCAGGGTCCAGTGTGGCTCCAGAATTCAAATCGTCTTCAGTCCTGTTCTCCAAGAGCTTTGGTGATGGCGGGACTCATCAGAACCCATCATGCAGGTTTAATTTAGATGCTGTAATTTCGGACCCCGAAGTCCTGTCGACCTCGTTTGAGTTTAAGACTTGTTTTCTCTAGTGCCGGGGCGACTTATGGTCAGGGCCTCAGAATCGCCGGTGAGAAAAGGCCCGAGTTACCATCAAGTCCCCGTTCTAATTCCGCGCTGTTAATTTGCTATCCCAGATATCACGATCTCGATGAGTGAACACACGCCAAAAATGATCATGCGCGAAACACGCACGTGCGGTGATTTATTCTCGGCAGCTCCATTGGCATCATTGAACTCCGAAGTGACAATCCCAGAGCACAGGTGATATGGTAGAGAGGGCCTGCAGAGGCAGGATCCCATTAGGTGCGCCGTCTGAATATCTATACACGAGGGTTGCTCACATTACAACCAACAAGAACTCGGATACATCGGATCATGCCTAGGATGTCTATGTTCTGTCCCGGTTGGGTGTAGCGGACATGTCTTTTTGCGGCATGGCTCACATCCTGAATGTCGTACGCCGTCGGTATACTGTTTCAGGACTGTCATATAGCATTGGAGATCTTCAGCAGGACGGTCAGGGGGAGAGCTAAGTAGAAGTTGCAGAGCGGTCATGTGGGAGGCAGGTCGAACGTGCGAAGAGAGATGACATCGAATCACAGAATGGAGTTTCTGATGTCGGATCCAGTTCTAGGGATGAAATTGGGTTGATTATCAAAGTTACTGAATGTATATGATGGTTGATTGTATTGCCCTAAGAACTATGGGGTAAGTATAAAACCGTCCACAGCAGACCTGAGACAAAGGCTTGGATCGGATTCCCTTGGCCACAGGTATGTACGCCTTGCCCACCATCCTCCTTCTCTCCGCCGTCCTTCAAGTTGCCGTGCAGGTGCGAGCTTATTTCCTAACGCAATCTCGGCGTTGACCTTTACCACGTCGCTGCTTTTAGGCCCAGTTCGTCCCACCTTCAGAAGGACCTCTGGTTGCATCGACCAATTATGTTGGAGCCAGCAACGGTAGCTTGCCAAAGACCCAAGTCGTGCCTGGCAAGGCGTTCAACCGCATCATCAACGTCTGTTGTCTTGTCTTGCCACTTTGCCGCGTCCCTTATCACCGATCATGTGATCACGCCAGATTTGGCTTGAAAACACAGATTTCTTGTCGGCAGTCTCCTCAGTGAGAGACGGTCCAATGCGCTTCCTACATTTCCACTCATCTTGTCTGGTCCCCCGCGCAGGTTGCCTTTAATGAGCTCGCCAGCCAGGGCATTCTTCTCGACCAGTATTGTGCAGTGACCCACCCTTCCGAGCCCAACTACATTGGGGCCATCGGTGGTGACTTTTTCGGGTTGTCGGACGATAACCTCTACCACATCCCGCCAAAGTGTGTTTTGAACGGCACTTGTGATAAACTCCACATACTAAGCCGTGACTAGCATCTCTACAGTCGTAGATCTCTTGGAGGCAAAGAATATCTCCTGGGCATCCTACCAAGAAAATATGCCCTATGATGGGTTCGAAGGCTTCAAGTAAGTCTGGGCCATCTGATCCTGTCTCATATGGTTATGTTATCCACCGCAGCTTCTCCTCGAAGAACTATGTCAACACCTCTGCGCCAGATTATGTCTTCTATGTGCGCAAGCACGATCCCTTGATCATCTATGATTCAGTTGCATCTGTGCCTTCACGTCTTGCACGAATCCGTAATTTTAACGACTTTGCCGCTGATGTCAATGCTTCGGCCCTCCCGCAGTGGGTCTTTGTGACGCCCAATATGGTCAATGATGGCCACGATACCTCGGTCGATTATGCGGGCCAGTGGCTCGATTTCTGGCTCGTACCCTTGCTCAGTAACCCGAACTTTAAACGACGACCAACGCTCGTTGTACTTGCCTTCGATGAAAATGAGTCATACACCGAGAATAACTGCGTTCTGACGTTGCTGCTTGGAGACGCCGTTCCTCAAAACTTACGGGGTACCACCGACTCGACCTACTTCACCCATTACTCCCTGCTTTCCACCGTCGAGGCCAATTGGGGCCTTGGGTCACTCGGTCGTGGTGATACAAATAAGTTTGTCTCACGCGGTTTGTCTTCCCCCCGTCTGCTTGACTGACACCTTGCGGTAATCCCATAGGACCCTCTCGAACGTCTTCTCCTTCGTGGCTGACGCTACGGGCTACACAAATACGGACGTAAGCAGCAACAGTATCCTAGCTAACGCTACCGGTACGATACCTGGCCCGCTCAACCCGGTACTGTACGTACCCTTCACCGCGCCGAACACAGCCGCCGTCGGTGCAGGCGGCGGACCCGTGTTCATCGGACCCGGTTTGGATACCAGCTTTACCGCGGATGTCGCACCACCCTCCAGTCAACCTCACCGCACAAAATAAGACTGTGCCTTGGCTCGGCCCGCGCACCAGCTCCTGAGAAGTGGCACTGGAAACAACGGGGCGATAAACATGAGGGAGGACTGTCGAGGAAGGTGCGCGCGTGAAGGGAAGAAAACAACGTGATTATTCTTTTAGAAAATGACTACAATTAAGTACAGGACAAGGACAGGAGTTTCGAGGCGCGGAAGTATGTGACGTATATACTATGATACTTATGATAGTATATGATTGCTTCTCTATGACAAATGACAAGGCAGAAACACGTGCTCTCGCACACACAGCTATCACGTACCGAAATATATTCAGTTCACAGTCAAAGCCGATCTCAGAGGCGTGTTTTCCACCAAGGACATCATTCATGCTGCACTATTCGGCGGGACCCTCGCGGCGGTTCTTGTTGAAGCTAAAGGAAGCTTTGCTCAGTCTTGTGTGTGAAAGACTGTATTAGTTAGTGATCTAACCTAAAGGAAGCTTTGCTATGTACAGTATTAGTTCTAGAAAAGAAGTAAGAGAGTGTGGTACTGACCTCAGTCTTGTGTGTGAAAGACTGAGGAAAAAACGAACGACAACTAATTCGAATATTTACACGTACGGTCCGGCTTTGTCCGTACACACGCCACCGGGTGGCTGCACGTCCAACAGTTCTGGCCTTTGCAAAGTGGCCGTGCTGGCGGCTTGGGGACGACACGACTTGGTTGACAATGT